>JACXGI010013242.1:0-21185 GCA_016801175.1 Esox masquinongy | reverse complement strand
TTTTTTTTTTTTACTGAATAAACATTCATTTTTTCTTGCTGGTTTAGCCAAATGCTCTGCATGGCAATAAATAGTTGCTGCATTGCAAATGCCAAAGGTTTATTCGTACTTGGTTATAACTTCCCAACGCCACTGTGTGGGCATGACATAGCCGTATCAAAGCAGGTCATAACAGGACCTGGTTGACCTGTTATGACACGTCCCTGGTTGAAACCGGCCCCAGATCAGTGGCTCTGGAGCGCAAGTCCAGCTTACCCGTTTCCCAGAAGCACTCAGGTACGCGCGGAGTGGACCCTGTTGGGAGGCAGTAAACAAGCGTTTGCCGATAAAAGCATTGCATTCCTTAACTTCACCCCATTACAAATAGCCCTTATAGCAAGACCCCAGGGAGTCCCCAATGGCCCCCTATTCCCTACGGCGCGCACTACGTCTGACCTGAGCTACTGCGGTGTGGAATAACGTGCCATTTGGGACGCATGCCGTAAGTGCCTGCCTCGGCATGTGCCCTCGATTGAGCCCCGTTTTCTCGTGACTCACCTTGTGAATAATTTAGTCTAATTAGCCGTGTTGTGTGATAGCAGGAGTTATTGGGCTCTGCAAGCGGTTGGGAAGTAGACGTTGACATAATATCCTGTTTTTCGCGCGGGGGTGGAGGAGGGGGGGGCGTAAGGTCTGATCCCTGGGCCTCAGGTCGAATTGTTTACGTCTGCTTGACCGACACACCCGGAGTTCTATATTTCCAGGGTTCGGTCTGCTCGCTCTGAGTGTGAAGGTTTCCAGCGTCCAGCTTCCTTCCACATGGCCGATTAGCAGCCGTCTTTTAAAATCTGTGTGCCCCCTCCCCTTGCCGGGATAACTGCAATGAGCCTCTATTTATTATTTACCCAAAATCTGGCTGCCTCTGCCTGGGGGTCGTAGTTCAGTGCAAAGCATTGCTCCAGTTCCACACACGTCTTCCTCACCATAGAATCAGTTTTCTGCAATGGCCGTCCCAGTCTGCTGAACTAAACCCCTTTGAAAACCTAAGGGGTTTTTAGGTGGAAAATGGGGGGGGGGGGGCTCTTGAAATATATTATTTATGTTCATCAAGAGAGATCAGGGTTGAGGGAAAGGCCGAGGTCTGTTACCGTTCTTTAGGATATCTAGGTACAACCGTTGAGGTTCACTGTGAGATCTGACAACAAATAACTTTGTTTTTTGGGTCCTAAAACGAGCATTTCATTTTTTAAAGCAAAACATATTCTGTCAACCCCTTCCTTATGTCTGAAACGCGAGCTTCAATGTGGGTAATTGTAGGGCTTCTCCATGTTTCAACTTTGTGATCTGCAAAACAGTGAACATTGACATTGTTACTCTGGATGACATCACCCAGAGGCAGCATATATAGTGGAAACAATAGTGATCCCAAAACCAAGCCTTGAGGAACACCAAAACATACCTTTGATTTGTCAGAGGGGACATGCCATCCACACATACGAACTGATATCTTTCTGATGAATAAGATCTAAACCAGGCAAGAACATGTACGCGTAGCCCAACATGGGTTTCCAATCTCTCCAAGACAAGGGAGTGATCAATAGTGTTGAACAAAGCACTAAGATCAAGAAGCAATTGGACGGATGCAGAACCTTTTTCTGATGCCAGTTAAACTCCAGCTAATCATCACTCCGTGCCTATTGGGTGCTTCATTTCTCTCCTCTTCTTCTCATCAGTCTATTTAAGAGCTGTAGTGTAATGTTGTTGCTTTTAAGCCTAATAAGCAGCAATTAATATTTAATCAACTAGCAGGGATTTGTTAGTCTGAGCACTTCAGGCCAATAGTTACAGCCTACTGCTATGTAATGTCACTTGATTTATAAACCCATACCATTCCATCAAAATTATACTGGTACTTAAATTATTCAAGCTGTCGAACATTAGTTTGAGTAGAGGTGATTTGTTTTTGTTTTTATGTTTGTTTGTTTGTTTTCTGGTGTTCTTCACGTGCTCCAACTGTCTAAGACGTTCATCTGAAATTAGTCCATCTAATCTTAATTGACCCAAACCCAAAATCCTGCTTTAAGTCCTTGCAACTACCCTTCAGATTGTTTCTTTTTTTTTTTACACTGAAGTACTAAAAACAGCTATGTTTTCATGCAGCACCATGCTCTCATTAAGGTGTTCATGTTAAATGTGTATGTTTGATAACACTGTCTTCATCTCTTCACAGAAATACTGTTGATCCTGTTGGAGCGTTCGGCCAACCAGCACTTTGATGCTAACGCCTGGATCCCATCGTCCAATGAGATCACTGATTCATCCTCAACCACCCAACCGATCAACCAACCACTCTATGAATGGACCTGACCCCGCCCATCCTGGCATCCGCCCTCACCCCCATGGCGTCAACTGTGCCTCGAATTTTCCCTTACTGGGGCGCCCTACCAGGACCCCGGTGTTAAGGGGGGAGGCCATCCTCAAACACCTAACCCCTCCCTACGGGAGAAGACGCTCCTGATCGAGCGTCGGCTGTGCATCGTTCACCTGCTGGGTGTGGACCCACGGAGGCCGTTCAACCTGGGGTACCTAGGAGGTGAACATTACATCAGTGTCCTGGGGTCAATCGGCCGTTGGCCCCGCCCACTTCCTGGTGCACGACCAGAATTTATTGTGGCGTGTCTGGTCCCTGTCGCCTGAGCCTGTCTGTCAAGCTGCATTCACCGTAGTGTGACTTACTGTAGGCCCATCCCCTCTGTTAGCCCCGCCCCCCGCTATAGTCACCTCCCCTTCTCAGTTGCCTGTATGTAGGCCCCTCCCCCCGACTATGGTCACCTCCCCTTCTCAGTTGCCTGGCCGTTGGCCCCTCCCCTTTATATTGACCCCTCTCCCCTTTGGGTTGATTGACTACTGGTGACAGAGGTGTGATCTTTTGTCAGATGAATGTATTCCTATCAGTGGACAGATGCCATTTTGCAATCTCATCTCAAAATATGTCCTCTGCTCTCCCTCTTCTTTCTACATTCTAATTCTAATGAGTTCTACATATAAAAGCGTTCCAAAATGGCAGAAAATAGACTCCAGTGTTATGCTTTGGACCACAGACGGAGCAGCGAACTGCTTTCAGCCATTCTTGCCTTTTCTCTGATTGGTGTTGTTTTACCGATGATGAGGATGAAGAGACTTTTGGAAACAGATCTAGAGAAATCACTTCAGACAAATGGTTTGAGTGGAATAATACTTTGTATGATTATTAGACTGATTTAGTCAAGAGGTTTATAGTGTATTAAATTAAGTTTTATTTTTCTGTATATTTTTTTTTTTATTGTTTTAGTAGATTTCTTTACTAATATCGTAGCAGAAACAAGAGAATTTCTAATATGGTGTAAATGCGTAAAGAGGGATTCCTGTTATCATTTTCCACTTACTGGTGAAACTCTTTTGAGAAGATTTACATTCTGTCTCTTGGAAATATTATGGATTTTACTTTGGTCCAGTAGTTTTTTGTGTGGTTCCAGAAAACACAGACTGATTGTACATATTAGTTAACAACAGAGTTTCCTTTCCTATTTATTTTGGGGGTTTTCTTTTCCTGTCTGTCTGTCATCCGTAGCGTTCTGTTATTTGAGCAGGATAGTGTTCTGAGATGTGAGGAGAGTCGGATCCTGTCCGGTATGTGGTACCTTACAGGAGGGATGTTGGATGGGTGTGGGGTTTCAGACTCTTGCTCTGGGGGGGGGGGATTGGGGTGGGGGGGGGCTGTGTATACAGTGTACAGATTTCTGCTTGCTTCTTCGGCCTTCAGCGTAGAGCTAGCACTACAGAAAGAAAGACAGGACAAAACTCAACACAGCCATACAGTTATACATAGCTAACTCTACAAAAAGAAGTAGAAATGGAAGACGTGTGCTTTCTATGTTGTTTTGGAGTCTTGGTGCTTCGTACAAGCTGCTAGGTGCTGTTCTGGTCCCTCAGTGTGATGTAAGTAAACAAGCAATAACAATGACTAGGGAATCTTTGTTGTTTTATTTTCAGTTTTTGTTTAATTTTGTAATTTTTGTACAGATTTATTTCCTGGAGGCACATTTTACGCTCCACCGGTCCAAAGGACTCAGTATTAACACACTTATTTTTTTTTTTTTTAATTACAATTTGTATTGAAGACTTCTCTAATCCAGATTATATTGAAGACTTCTCTAATCCAGATTATACATTTCTCTCAGATTATGCAGCAGCGCTGGTGTGGGTGTCGAGCGGGGAGTGTGTGGTTGTGAACCCCAATTTTAACGCCTAAGTCCCAAATGGCTACGCTAAACAAGCGAAAGGGTGGCCATTTGGGACACCACTATGCCCTTTCTGGCTGGAGCCCCAGGTTTATCGCAGAATAGGCGTGGAGCAACAGATTTATAGGGGCCCTGATTAATTTCTTCAAAGACATGTCCTTCTTTCCTCCCCTTCTTCCTTGGATGCAGAGCCGGTTCTAGGCAAAAGCGGTATCTTAGGGCCCCTGAGGGGTGCCGTGTAGGTTGCCGTCTGGGAGGAAGTGAGTGGAATACATCACAGCATTTGGATGACTCCGCTGGTCTGATTCTTGCTTTAGCTGAGACACTTTAACTGAATGATGGGTAACTGAGTCAGTTTGAATAAAATGAGCCGATTCTGTTAGAGTGAATCCTGTCCACACTGGAATGGCCCATAGGGCCTGAGCCCATCTCCCGGTCCGGTTGGACCCGATCTCCCCTGACGACGTCCCAAATGGAACCCTGTCCTACGAAGTGTGCTGCTTTTTTCCTGGGACCTTGTCAAAAGTAGTGCACTAAGTGGGGTTACATTCTGGAGTTTTGCTCTAATCGGCTGTAATGCGTAGAAGGGTTGAAGGGTAGGGTGCTTCGAAGAAGTGTTGTCAGTTAGCCACGAGTGTCAGTTAGCCACGTGTGTCAGTTAGCCACGTGTGTCAGTTAGCCACAGTGTTTTTGAACTCAGGCAGTAAAACTTTATTTTATTTCCAGATCCATTTTCAATTACATCACCCCTCTAACGGGTACGGTGACATCATATTCCCGTGCCCCTCTAACGGGTACACTGACATCATTTTCCTGCGCCCCATAACGGGTACGGTGACATCATATTCCTGCGCCCCCATAACGGGTACGGTGACATCATATTCCTGCACCCCTATAGTGACCATTTGTTGCATCAATTACAAAGTCTGAGTCAGACCTCAAGATTTGTTCTTTCCTCCAATCTTGAAATTTTCTATCCTGGTTGTATTCTCGCCAGCTCCACTGCTCATTCTGAGAGCAAGTTGGTATGATGGAACAGACAGAAGGGCACTCAGGCTGTTCATTTTAATATTACTAATGATGATGATGATGATAAGCCAGACATTATTATGGAGAACAAGCCAGAAATCACATGCCTTGTTACTTATGGTGAACCAGCCTCTCATTACGTTGATGTTAAAGATGGAGGTAGACTTCCCTGTTTCATCTCTTCTAAAGGAAGGAAAGCCCTAACCGCTGAGTCTGTTCAAGGACCTATATTATCAGCCTTTTGACATCTTCAGAGGAACTTTAGACAGATCACTGTGTGTCTTAACCGGTGGGAACCAAAAATCCCTGCAAGAACCCAATGGAAGGAACATTTCGGTACATTTTTCAGATCCCATGAGGAAAAGAATTTCAGGCTTAGAGATTAAATTTAGAAAGTTATAATTATGGTCCCCACAAGTGTGCGCGCGAGCGCACCTGTCCATCAACACCATAACTTTACTTGAGGGATCTGATGTTAACTGTGTTGTCACAACTGGTCATGTGGGTCCTAAGCAGTCAACCTAGCGTGTTGTCTGGGGCGTAGTTTGTGTTGTCTGGGGCGTAGTATGGTATTAGAAGTGCAGAATGTAGCCGTTCGTTTCCACTGCAGGTTGGTATCTGCTGGATTAGTGAGTCCACAATGCCGCTAACCAGATGGACTCCGTTACCCATAAGCCCTGTTCTGAGATGTTTTTTTTTTCCATACTTCCCTAATTGTAACTGCTAAGACTGGTGTGTAAAAAGATTTTCCCAGATCTATGCTCAGGGGGCTGCCTTGCTTTTAAATGCTGAGGTACAGTGGCACTTTGGCTATTTTGGACACAGACAGTCTAGCCTGGGTAACTGTCTTTTTGTGCCACCATTCCACATATTGTACTCGATTGGTAAAAAATAGGGGAATGTTAACACAAAGGAGGCTGGATTGCAGCCTCCGGAAATGGTGTCTTGTGGTTCTGTTTGTAATTTGATTGTTTGGCCTTTTTTTTGTTTGGGCATTGGTTCTGTCTCAGAAGCTTGGAGTTCCCATAGTTTTAACATCTTTGATCACGATTAATCCATCGTACTTTTGATAAAAGCTCGATGTCACTGATGGGAATTGACAGGCATTCTAGTGTAGCCAATTTTAAACTAGATCGCTCTCACCCCTCCTTTGCAAAATTCCCAAAGATTGTTACGATTTTGAAATGAATATAAGCCATTAAGTGAATGCTTTTTTTTAATAGCATTTATATCAGGACTTAGAGCAAAGAACCCATTTGCCCTACAACAAAATAATCTTACAGGCTTTCAATTTAAATCACTTTACAACTACTTTCTCTCCTTACCTTTTCATTTTGGAGATTTTTTAACTATCCTGTTTTTGTAGTCCGACAATTTTCTTAGAGCTGTAATGCAAGAACCTTGAAATGCTAAAAAAAAATAGCATATTGCCTTAGATTGTCTGTTGTCGTTCTTGTATAATATAAAGCTGTATCATATTTCTGTTGTGAATCCTGTACATTATGGAATGGGTGCATCGTTACTTAACATCTAAGTTGCTGTATATACACGCAGTAGCCTGGGCCTCTGTCACTGTCTCTCCTCCCGGTTCCCGCTGCATTATGTTTGTGATTGATTGAAGGCTGTAGTTGTTTGTATATTTTCTCTCCTCACAGGACGGTTTGTTGGACTGTCGGGAAAAAAGACGATGCAACGGGATATTGAAGCAATATGTAATATATTCTATGAACTTTCCGGAGAAAGCTTACATTGTCGCACGGTGTTCTGAGATGTATTTTTACAGCCTTGTTCTGAGAGAAGCATCACAACTTCTGTTTGTTTGTTCGTTCGTTCACCCGTCATGCATCAACGTTTATAATCTTTAGTGTGAGCATTTTATGCAAATGTTAAAATAGGCTATACCGACAGAAATTTATTAAACAGTTATATGCAAGTTGTCAACTAATAAGGCTTCGCTGATGCTATTTGCAATTTGGTGTTGAATAGTACCATTGTAAATAAAGAGTTCTGTTATTGCAACATTTAATCTATTCTCTATACTTTCTGTTGAATTATTTCTTATATATTTACTACCGTTTGAGTGGAGATCTGGAAGTAATATAATCTATGACAAAAACAACATTTTGTGTTTAGGTGATTTTGTGTTTAGGTAGGAGAAAAAAATGTTCCTGGTAAAGACGAAATTATGGGAACGTGGACGACTCAAATTTGTTTCAGTAGTAGTTTGTTGTTCAGCTCAATACCGTGTTTTACTTGAAAGTTGTGGAATTAACTGCTGATGGCTTATAGTTATTTTGTTGTATTACTAAATAAGACTTATTGCATTGATCTCATTTGTTTCCAGATCACCGTGTTTAATAGTTCGTTTTATTACGTCTTGGAGATGCGGTTTCTTTAAAAGTTTAATGCATGGATTTATTATTTGATTATTCGTTCTCTGAAATAAATTATTTTGTTTAATTTAACATTTACAGTTTTATCGGTATTATATTCCCAGATATACCTTAATTGTTTTAATTGAGGAATGATTCCTAATAGAAGCAGCAGAATCGAAAATTAGGCTGTTAAATATTTTGTCGTCCACCTTTTCATTTCATAAAACGTGTTTTTTAGACTGCTCCATCGCAATCATTATCTTAATTAACAGTGGTCTTTTTAAATGATCGAAAAGCAGTAACAGGGGACATAAATCTGCAATGTTCGATTTTAACTTAAAGTTTTTGCTCGGTCATATCAATAGGACTTGTAGGCCTAATATATAGTGATTTAGGGGTGTACTTTTATACGCCTTGTTTTGTTATAAAACTGCGCGAGTGTGTGCGTCTGTGTGGGGGATCTTACAGTCAAAGGGTGAAATCCTCAAGAGGTTTGAGACGCACGCGGCGGGGGTGAAAAGATCTCCTGGCCAATAAGAAAAGAGAATAGGGAGCAGCATCTCTAGATTAAGTCGCTACAGTTAGCAATTCTGTAGTTAGTTCAGTAGAACCTCGAACCACAGAGGCACAAAGTGTCGCGCTGCTCTTGTTCTGCCGTTCTACTTCAATTACATAGGATTCTGTGGACAAAATCAAGTATCGAACACTTGTAGCCGAATTGGTGTTTTGGCTTGTGGAGAATTTGGAACGTGGGATGGATTCGACTTCACGAGACTTATATTTTTAATCGATCTTTTTCGAGGTAAGTCATACTTTAAAATTAATAATTTGTAAACATACGTGTTTAAAAATATTTAATTTGCAAAACAGTGTTTGAAATCATTTGTCATATTTAGTTAGCAAAACACAAAACCTTCTCATTGTGTTAATTTATTAAAATATCCCGTAATTTTTACGTCACTTTTGCTTATATTTTTCGCCTAGAATCAAGCCTAGATCCTTAGTGGTGGTCCTCAACAGACATTGACCAGGGCTCGCCCTATAACGCCCTAATGCTTTTTAAAGGAGTGGTGAATTGTGATAGCTTCATTATTGTTGACCTCTGCCGTTGACCCGGTGTTCTTTAATTTGGGTGTCATGACCCTGATTTGTCTCAGTAACCGCTGGTTGCCACCCACCAGCACCCGCCGTGCATCTCCGGGGCCACGGCCTCTACAACTCACACTGGCCGTTTAGGGATGAATGGTGAAGCATCCGTCTTAGGTAGTTTTCTCTGCAGGCGCAAACACCAATTTCAAGATATTGATGAACATCAGATTGGTGTTTTGCGAACTGGAAAAAATGCCGAAACTGCTTGTTTTTTGATAGTACGAAGTGCTGTGAGTGCTGGACAAGGCTAAAGGTAATATATTACGTTTGCTAAAATCAGGGCTCAATGACCCGTTATCTAGGCTATTTGTGAAAATAAAACAAGAAAAGGTGTTAATTTTAACATTAATAGGCTAGTTGTTTATTGTGTTTATTAAATTGATTTAGCCAATTAACTCATTGTTATTAAAAAAAAAGATGTGAAACCATGTAAGCTCAGTTGTTAAATGAAATTCAATTTCGTTCGTGTTGATAAATATTGTGCATTAAAGGTGTTTGGTATTTCGTTCACCAATCTAATTTCCACCGAAAGACTTTAAATAGAAAAGGATGGAAGTGAATTACTAGAATTGTATTCTCAATATATTTTCAGAAGCATACATGCGTCATTGCCAAATACAAGTCTTCCCTAACTGTAGGCTACACATGTCATTTGGTTTTGTTCTCTACATACAGAAGTTAAGTTCGAAGTAAAACAAAAAATCTGAGCAGCGAAAATGTTTATTTCTGGAGACTGAGCTAATTCTCCCCCACCTTTTCTCTTCCGGCAGATTAGCGCTGCAATTAATTCCATTCAAATCAACCAGGAACAGCTCAGCCTCCGCGCCTTCTGTGATGTCCGGGTCTCTGTCCGGCAACCCCGCCGTGAAGGAGAAGCTTTTCCAATCTAAAGGCAGTCCCGTCCGGGGATCGAGTTACTACCCTTCCCCGCTGCACGGAACCCATCATTACATGGACATCTTCAGGAGCACTCAGCATCTCCTCCATCCGCTTAAGTCTTTGGGACGGTTGGTCACGGACACCCAGGCGGTCATGCCGTTCAACTTTACTGCGGGGAACCCCTCTTTTTTCGGCCACAGCGGCCACCAAACGACAGCCGTTCTCCACGAGCAAGTCTTCAATGTCTCGAATATTCCCTACTTCAACCGGATGATCCCGGGAGTCGGACACACGATTTACTCCAAACACGAGGAGTTGGCGGCTGTAGTAACCGAGCATGCCACAGGGCCGTTATCGGATTTCAGCAGCCCCGCCTCAAGCGAGAGATCTTCGAGATCCTCCGGTCCCTCGACCTCGCCGTCCAAAGAAAGTTTGTTCAATCTCCGGGGAATAGAATTATCACCGGAGAAAACACGCACTTACAGTTTCACCGAGGATGATCTGTTCACCGTCCTATATGGATATTCCCGGAGCCAGGAGCAGAATGCGGGTCACGCTTTCTCAGGAGTAGCTCTGCCGGGGAACTCGGGTAACGGCTAAAGCCTTTCTTATGTACAGTATTGCTGTCAATACTTTTGAGTTTGACATGTTTTCAAAACTGGAAGGGGTACATTTCTAAGAGAAAGTGCGTATGTGCTTGTTTCAGATGTCCAAAAACAGGCCCATGATTGTTCAGCCTAAAGGTTAACATTGTTAATGCTCAATCAGAAGGCTACTTGAGTCATTCAGAACGTTTTTTCTGGCTGCGATTTGACGAGTAGGCTTTGTTTACCAGGACATTTACACGATTAGGAGTATGTTGCGTCACAAGTATCCTCATTAAATCAAATTGCTTTTCCAAAATGTGTCTCAATTTAAGTCGAAACCAGCCCGGTTTTGATTCCTAATGTTCACCATTAAAAACCAGAATCACTAACATTAACTTTCTCTTGAACAGTATGCAACAGCGAGCAGCTCACCCTAGAAACAGAGGCACTTGAACTTCCAGAAGGTAAGTCCTCTCTCTCTCACACACACACACACACACACACACACACACACACACACACAGAGAGATATCTCTCTGTTTTCAATTTCGGTTGAAATTTGTAAAGTTGTGTAATGTTTTTATTTATTTATTAAGGGTTAACTATCCACCAGGCAAGTTACGGTAATTTGTCCCACTATGGAGTTTTCGCTGAGAAGAGCGCTATCACCAAAGGAACCCGGTTTGGGCCTTTCCAAGGAAAACTCGTTAACACCAGCGAGATCAAAACATACGACGATAACACGTTGATGTGGGAGGTCAGTTGTTGGTGTGTTTGTCTCGTGTCAGCTAAAGGCTTGAACATTTTGTTTTTAATTTGTGCATTAAACAGGTGTGCGTGAATGTCAACTAGTGTCAATCTCGTTTGCCCAGACAGTGTTTGATTAACAATTCAGCATTCAATTAAACACAATGTAACCATCTGTCAACTTTCGTACGGCGTAATAGCTCTAACAACTAGAATTTCTCTCTGTCTGTTAATCCAGGTGTTCGAAAACGGCCGGTTAAGTCACTTCGTGGACGGACGGGGTTCTTCCGGAAACTGGATGGCCCTGGTGAAGTGCGCGCGTTTCCCGGAGGAGCAGAATCTGATCGCGGTACAGAGTAAAGGCCAGATCTTCTATGAAGCCTGTAAGGAAGTACGACCCGGCCAAGAGCTTCTGGTCTGGTACGGGGACTGCTATGTTCAGTTTCTGGGAATCCCTCTTACCCTGAAGGACTCGCTGGAGGAGGGGAGTGCAACGCTTTCTCAGGAAGGTATAGAATAACAGAATAAAATAGCCAACACAACAATGTCTTTTTAATATTTATGTGAGTGGGAACTTCATTTCTGGCTCATTCGTTCATTTATAGGCTATTTGCACGTGTAATATGTATCCGCTGAGCTTCCTTATATTGGCCTCTTCTATTATCCGTCCCCTACTCTACTTCATTGCTACTTTTTTCTACAGAACATGTTTAGCAACAACTAGGTTACTAGAACGTATCAAGCCTTTCCTTAATGTTTTTTCCAATTATATTTCAGATTCTGGGGAAGGTTTCAAGTGTGATCGGTGTGGGAAAGTTTTCGCCTACAAATACTACCGAGACAAGCATCTGAAGTACACACGCTGTGTGGACCAGGGCGACCGGAAGTTCCCGTGTCACCTCTGCAACAGGTCGTTCGAGAAACGAGACCGACTGAGGATCCATATTCTGCACGTCCACGAGAAACACCGACCGCATAAGGTAAATAGTAATACCACATCCGCACATTCGTGAGTGGTGCTGAAGGAACAGCTCCTATTACATTAGGCTATTAGCAGAGTACATTTTTCTAAAGTGAATGTGCAATTTCTAAACCTTGTGGGCAGAACGTTGTTGTCTAACTGAAGGAAAACTGTAGTCACTCCACCTATTTTGTATTTGCATTCGTTGTGTAAAAGACTAAAACATGTCCACAGGTATTTCATTTCCATGCTCTCTCTACAGTGCTCTGTTTGCGGAAAGAGTTTCTCCCAGTCTTCCAGTCTCAACAAACACATGCGCGTACACTCCGGAGAGCGCCCTTACAAGTGTGTCTACTGTAACAAAGTAAGCAGATGCGCGTGTGTGAAATCTTCCGAGAGTGTGGAGCTCCAGCTCACCATTTAGATGTTTCCTCATTTCATGGTGCATTTGGCGCAAGCCCCGTTGATTATTCTCCCCTCGTGCAAGCACGCTCCACCGAGACCCGGGTGATGATTGGCGCCAGATGTGCACTCAACCCTGATACACCCAGAATTTACAGCTCTCAGAGGAACGAGTTTTCTTTGTTAGTAAGATATGAGATCCCCCTCCTCGGATTTTATGCACTTTAACGATGCTCTTCACCCAAATTTCATCATTTAACAATTATAATTTAAAGTTAGGCCTAGTCTGATACATATGACCCTACAAGGTATTTGGTAAATAATTTAATCTAGATTTTTTATAACAGAAACAATAAACGGCGAACGTTAGGTCTGTGTCTATCTTTTTCTGATTTGGCCAACAATGTAGCCTATAGGTTTGCGGTGACGATCATCTGCTCTGAAAGAGTCTGTTTTCATCTATGAAAGTCACTTTGAGCTTCATAGTGCTTCTCCAAGTGAGTCACCATAAACACAGTTCCACACCAGACAAATAAAACATGATACATAAACATGTTATTAGTATGTTAAACACTGCAACGTGCTTCACGGAATTTCAAAAAGTAGGTTTAAACAAGTCCAGGTTTAAATGTTTCGTCAAGAGTGGGCTAATCTGTTACCCCGATGTCGTTTCATCAGAACCTAAACATCCAGATTTAAATCCAATTTTGTCCTTGTACAAATTACCTAAAAACATGAATTTTTCTTGTGTTGGGAATGTTACATTATCTACACTATTACCAGTGTGTCCAAATTCTTTAGTTTCAAAAGTTCCAATCAAACTTCATATTTGTTTCTTCAAGGCTTTCACTGCTTCCAGCATCCTGCGCACGCACATCCGTCAGCACTCGGGAGAGCGGCCCTTCAAGTGCAAGCATTGCGGGAAAGCCTTTGCCTCGCACGCGGCTCACGACAGCCACGTCCGGCGCACCCATGCCAAAGACAAACCCTACCCGTGCGATGTGTGTGGAAGCACCTTCCAAGAAATCACAGAACTCAAGAACCACATGAAGAATCACAAAAGTAATCATTTTTGAGAGTTAATAAATGATAATATAATTAACTATGATACTGTAATACTATTTATTTATTACAATGTTACACTTGAATTCATTGATTTTCATTTTAAAATGTTATATTTTCGTTTTTTACAGGAAGTTCCCCCTCGGAAATCACAGTTCCTCCAACAATCTCACTAAACGGGTCTCTGGAAGATACAACGATGTTTTCATTCACGAAGGACTGCAGGACGCAAAACCTAACCGAAGACAACTTCTCCTACACTGGCCTGACACTTCTGAACCCTGAATATCGACCATGGAATTAAAACCGTCCACAGAACCTATAGAATTAGAATGTGTAGCCTAATTCTAGAATTTGCCAAGGACCTATCAAGCAGAGATCAAATCCCTGCAAGAATAATTCGCTTTATGTTTTAGATAACAATGAACAGAATCGATGTAATACCACAATGTTGCTGTATTGTATTGATGTGATTGTAACGTGTCGTTCGTGGCTCAAAGCTTAGAACTACTGGAGTTTTGTTATTGGTGTTCATCAGCTTTACATAAAACATATATACTTTCGTGAACGTAATTTATTTAATTTCATCTTTAAATAAATTGGTCGATTATTAGACCTTTTGATTATTATTATTAGTAGTATGGATAATATCATTCATTATTTACCTATTTGCCAGCTACAAACGTTTTGTAAACCTGTTAATATATTTATTTTAATACAATTTGTCATATTATCCCTAAATTAATTATAATTCTGTTGCCAGCTACTTCGGCTTTTTTAACTTAAGCTGTGTTAAGTTAAGCTCTCGTCTGTTGTCTGCCGTCTGCAAAAGCAGTCGCTCTATATACCTGTGTTAACTTGTTTAAAAAGCATTGACTTTCTAATAAATATGAAATAAATAATAGCATGAATTTAACATGGGGTTAGTTTGTAAAGATAGTGCTATTATAGATATTTACAACAGAAGGCTATTCAGACTGAGAAATTATCAATGATTTTTTAGAATTGGAATCACAATATATATATATATAATTTTTTTTTTTTTGGGGGGGGGGGGGCTTAATTTCACATAGTCATTGTATGTAGCCTAATAATCTGAGCTTGACTTGGGCCAGAACGGTCCGGAACGGTAAACAGCGTTACGGTTCCTTTTTTAGGCAAAAGAGCCGTCTGGGATAGTCTACTTTATTGGAAAAAGCCTTATTAACGTATGCATTTTTATGAACATAATCTAATGTGCGATTTGTCAGTTCCTGCACTTATTTTATCCCTAGTCAAGCGTTGCTAATAATTGAAATAGAAGAGACCATCTAAATTAAAAGAGACCATCTAAATTAAACTGACGGTTATTATTTATTACCTTTTGGGCAAATTTTGTTTCATGTTAAGAAAGTTGCATACACTTTTCTAACTGAAACACTTCAATTGATTTTTTTAATGCTCGTTTAGATGTATCGCTTTTTTCAATAAAATTGAATTACTGGTGAATTTAACAAGAAGCATATAAATAATTTATTGTAGAAACAACATTTTAGAACCAGTGCTTAATTTGTAAATCGCGAGGTGCGAGGACCGAGAGAGACATTGATCCGGTGGGCGTCTATGTACGGGAACGCTTAACCCAGTTGGCGGACTCGGGGGGATCTGAGCATTTCTTTTCACCTGCGGAGATAGCTAGACCTAGCTTAGGGAATTAAGCCGAATCGTCGCAAATGAAGCTTATCGGTAGCGCCAATAGCGGACAATACAAAACCTTCACAATCTTCTTGCAATGGCTAAACCTCAGTCGTTGATTTGGTTTCTATGTAATTTGTCAGTTTCTACCTGCAATTAATAGCGCAGCGTCGTCAGGCTACTTACTCCAAGCGCGTGTCAGCGGGTTCCAAGCGTGCCCTTTATAGACACGATTAGAAGTGTGTGCACCATGGGAAGTGTGTGCGTGCATGTGCGCGCGCAAGTGTTTTAGATGCGCTGAGAGGAGGGGGTGAAAATGAACAAACCCCCAGTAACACCAAATGAATGACAATGGAGTGGCAGCAATGAGGTGGTCCATGTAGAGAAAGGGGCTGCGGCAGACACAAAGACAATCCGATGACATCTGCTCCTCTCCCCGTTGCCTGGCTCTGATGGTCCCCTACCCTCCCCGCCAACGACTGGACCCAATGTGGTCCTTTAGACGAGTTACTAGTCACATATGCGTCATTATAGCAGATGTTATAGGTCGGTGCAGCGGAATGCTGTTATATCCACTTCCAAACAAGCCGGTCAATATAAGTTACTTTAATAGGAAACAGTATGTACACAGAAAAGTACAATTTACAAAGACCAAAAGGATCGCTGCGTCCGCGTTAAGTGACCAGTGTTCCCAATGTTCAACACAGACCAGCTCTGCAGCTAATGTAGCGGTATATGTTAGTGGTGTGTGTTCGCGCGTGTATGATATGATATCCAGAACAGACGCTAACAGATAATGTTTCTATTTATTTAATAAAACAACCTCACTTAATATGTAGATTTTAATATACGTATATAGGTACTGTATAACTCCCCTCTATGTGGTTAATTTAACGTTTTGGAATAGTAAAAATGATAATAATGACTGCTGAGTATAAGTGCTGTTTTGAAAGCATGCAAATTGGGATGTCTTTGCCTTGTGACATCACCAGTGGTCGACAAACAGGAAAGAATTCCAATCCTCTCTATTAGAACACATCTACTGGAGCATGGGTTCAAATCTGAGCTACTGCTCTCTCGGCAAAAACTTTATTTCACTAACCTTCTTGTCCAATAATGCATACAATGCCTGAATCTGTCTTTTAAAAGAGAAATTACTTTAACTGAAATCAATCACAGTTTGGAATTTAACTGTTACACAGTATTTCTATGTTACTAAGATTTAAAAAAAAAAAAGTCTGCATTAAACCTCAAAACATTTATTTGCTTCGTTGTGAAAATAATGTTTAGGAACACCAGGGCTAAGTATGTTCTGCGTTCTTGATTGATTTACCTGTTCTTTATGCTTTCCAAGCAGGCTTCCTCAGTCCCTAACCCACTGGGCCATAACCTCTGTCTGATGTCACACCATAGTGAATCTTTCAGCTGATTAGATTCCGAGCTGTCTCCGTCATTAATTATACACTGCTGCTATGCATTCCACAATGAGTCGATGACCTCATGTTGTCTTTTGCGTGAGAGTCCCCAACCAGAGAGGGAGAGAGGGGGGGCAGAAAAGTGAGAGATGCAGAATGCAAACTGTGGGATATAGGGGGACACAGTGAGGGAGGGGGGAAGACAGGAATGGTCATATTTTACTATAGTATTTATTGAATATGTATAGATTGAATAAGAGAGAGAAAGACATGGGCTTCTTATTCCTATCAATATTTCTTGGTTTTTGGGTACCCCAGTGTCACTTCAGTGGTACCCCAATTCTTCTGACCGGTGTTTCTTGGTGTTGGGGGAGGTCCTGGAAAAATTCCCGCTCAATGCTTATAGACAGCAAGAGATGGGTGTCACCCTGACAGTAGGGGTCAAGGGTCAGGCGTTAAATCTCAGCCTAGTGTTTAACAGCCTGCTAAGACTTCAGATGGGAGAAATATGGGAGCTTATTAAAAATGATCTGTCTATGGGCCTAAATCAGCCTTCATTGGACAAGAACCCGCCTCCTCTCTGCTCCGTGCATACTCTCAATGCCGCACCGTGAAGAGGAGGTGGACGGAGAGAACTCCTCCTCTGCTCATTTAAGGACAGGAAAGATGGGGTGACCACCAATGTGAAGATGTAAGAAAGAGATGCCAGCATAAAATATACTTTTTACGTGTGATGTCATTGTAATAATTATTCCAAGAATACAGCATTTAACTTTTAAGATGATGTGATAGGATGTTGTGCCAGTAACCATGGTTGCAGATGTTGGAAAATGTCAATTAAAGGGACATTCAGAAATTTTGTGAATGTCAGAGCATCTTGTGCTCTTATTTTCAGGTAAAAAGTGCCTAAATGCATGGTTTTACTGGCCCCTTTTTGATTGGCTGTTTTAGAGCCTGGCAGTCTTCTGACTGGCTGGTTTATGGTCTGGAGGCTCCATTGTGGCACAATCTTTTATTTGCCTCTTTAAATAGGAATTGATTTGACATTTAACCTTTCAGGTAGTTACCAGAAATCTTGGACCCTACAAGTCCTTCAGACTGATTAATCTTTATGTTTGTGTCCCAAATGGCACCCTATTATTTTCATAGTGCGCTAAGTTTATGCTGGGTCCTGGTGAAATGCAGTACACTAGAATGGGAATGTGGTGCCAATTTGAGAAAAAAAACAATAAAAATGTGACATTGTCATTGCCGGCTGTCTGCTGGTTGCGGTCTATAGGCTTGTTATCCTTTATATGATGAGTCATAACTCATTCGAAAATAGAGTGACACATTTCGTGATAACACAGTATGAGACAGATTAAATATGAATTGTTGTAGGGATTAAATATACAGCTCTGGAAAAAATTAAGAGACCACTGCACCTTTTTCTTTCCTTTCCAAAAAAGTTGAAAAGGAACATTTTGAGTGAGGAACAGAAGGGTTCAATTTGTAGTGGTCTCTTAATTTTAACCCTTCTGTTCCTCACTCAAAACCTTCCTTTCCAACTTTTTTGGAAAGGAAAGAAAAAGGTGCAGTGGTCTCTTAATTTTTTCCAGAGCTGTATATTGTTATAAGGATTAAATATGTATTTTTTATAAATTGTTGCTATGAATAATTTAGGCTGAGATGACAGATGATAAAACATAATGTGATATTGGTTTATCATGTGTGCCCCGTAAGAGGAAGACTAAATAGGAAATTTCTGGATAACTTCCCTCGCCTCTCCTCACATCCTGATCTCCTCTATTGCTCTCCTCATGCTCCTCTTTCTATTAAGACTGAGGTTGAGTGGAGTCCATCTGATCTATTACCTTGTATTGATCTTATAATAGCAGCCAGTCAGTCAGTATGGTGTGTGTGTGTGTGTGTGTGTGTGTGTGTGTGTGTGTGTGTGTGTGTGTGTGTGTGTGTGTGTGTGTGGATCAGTCAGTATGATGTGTGTGTGTGTATCAGTATCAGTCAGTATGGTGTGTGTGTGTGGATCAGTATCAGTCAGTATGGTGTATGTGTGTGTGTGTATCATTCAGTGTGTGTGTGTGTGTGTGTGTGTGTGTCTGTGTGGAGAGTATTCTAAAGCTCCAAGACAGTACCATCAGACCAGACTCTCCCCAGGCTCTTAGCTGAGTGCTCTCATAAACTCTGCTATTATGACCGGACCATCTCTGTCTCGCTCTCTCTCTCACTATCTCTCTCTCTCTCCACCCCTTTGTCTCTCCAAAAACAGAAGTGCAGTAAGGCAGCTGGCCGAGGCCGGGTCTGTCCGTGTTCTTTAGAAGTGTTCTTCGAAAATGTAACCAAAAAAACATTATTAACAATTAATCTTTAATTTCCTCCTCCTCAAAATGGCCCTTCAGTTTTGCAAGTGGACGAATCTCTACAGGAGATGAAATAATCTGATGGCGCAATAGAGCCATGTCCTTCAGTGGCTTGGCAGCTCCCGTCCACTCTTCCCCAAACGCCCGTGGCCAGAGAAAGGATTCGTCCTTCTGGGTTTGTCAGCTTCTGGCCAGTGATGACATAAGAACCTGAGTTCAGCTCTAATGACCACCAGCCGACTCACCGTTACCATGTCTACGGTGACATTGTCAACAGCCGGTGCAGGTCACCTGAAGACCAGAACATCCTACCGGCTAAATGACTGCACTGCCCTGTAACTCGATAACACTGCACACACTGGAAAGGAGAATCTGTAAATCTACATCATAAACTCTATGCTTAGTTCCCATTATCTTGTATGCTCACCACCCACTCCGTGTAATAAGTTGAAAGGATAGTTCACCCAAATAACAATGGCATTTTAGCGTTTGTGGCACAAATCCACAAGTTCAGAGATCGATATACATTTTTTCACATCATATTTGCAATAACCCCATCTAAAATTGAGGCTATTTGGGGCAAACCTTATATATTGTAGAGCTAAAAGAGAGGAGGGGGAAGCCTGTCTATATTGTAGAGCTAGAAGTGGGGGCAACCTCTCTATATTGTAGAGCTAGAAGAGGGGACATCCTCTTCGTATTGTAAAGCTACAAGAGGGGACAGCCTCTCCATATTGTAGAGCAGGAATAGAAGTCTGGCTCTGTTTCTCTCTCTCTCTCTCTCTCTCTCTCTCTCTCTCTGTGTGTGTGTGTGTGTGTGTGTGTGTGTGTGTGTGTGTGTGTGTGTGTGTGTGTGTGTGTGTGTTTTACAGCAGAGTATGAGACAGATGGTCTTACCCTGCTTTTTTAGAGCTGGTGTGGGGTTCCATTTCCCAGAGGATAACACACTTCAGACCCCTCCCACCCCATGAAGAACCTTCAGGTAAAGTCTCCGTTATGTCATACAGGGTGGGCCATTGCAACACTAACTAATGTTTTGTGTTAGAGCTCACAAAAACTCCCAAAACTAGAAATATATACAGTAGCTTCCTTCAATCTGTACCTTTATTTGGTCCATAAATTCTTGATCTGTAGTTCAGGATAAGAAGTGGTTTCTGGGGCTTGTGAGAGTTAGGTCATTAGATAAGAATACATCTATCCTTATGTTCCCTTTCTGCTTTATTTGATTTGTAAAAGGACAGTTTGTGTCTATCATTACATTCATATTTGGGTTTCCATCAGAAAAGGTTAAGAAATACTGCTTAAGAGAAATCAGCTAAAAGAGTTTCATCAATGTTTGGCTTTTGACTGTAAGAACAAAGGGCCAGGGCCCTCAAATCCTCTCCTGTTAAGCTGTCATTCAATTATAGTAAAATAGCTCTGAATTTAATAATTTACATTCCTGAGGGTGTTCAAACTTTTTCTTAAGTATTAGTTATGACGATGCAAACCAAAATTATAATGCTTGTAATGCCAAATTAAATCCACTAAAAACTTCTGTCTCAAATTTTGTTACTTAAATTTCTGTAAAGCAATTCAGTCCAAGTTAAACAACCATGTGGTATTTTGAGGTTGATTCAAATGCAGCTTTCTTTTTCTGTGGGCTTTCATCCTCTGCTGAATTTGGAGATGTGAGAAAGAATTGGATGGCTCCTGTCCTCAGGCCTCATGGCGTACTAAAGGACCCTGCTGGGCAGTTAGTGGTCTCTGTGTGTCTCTCCAGAAGGCCTTTGTCTCCTCTCCACTCCACCCTGTGAGGGACCCAGCAAGCAGCACCGGATGGAGGGGGATCATTGGGGAGAAAGAGGTTTATGCACTGTAATGCATAGGTGTGATGAATGACAAGTTAGAATTGCAGTGCACTCTCTCTCCCTCTCTCTCGCTCTCTCTATCTCCCTCTCACTCACTCACTCACACACACACACAAAATCTTTGCCGTTCCCAGTGGAGAACGACGCTTCCATGCCAGGGATGTGGGGTTCCATGGGGGACCAGTACGATAGTATTACTGCAGCTCTGAATAGGAGTCTTGACCGATACCTAAATACACACACACACACACACACACACACACACACACACACACACACACACACACACACACACACACACACACACACACACAATGTCAGACAGGGTTTGGTACGACTTCCGGCTGTGCTCTGGCCTGATCTGTATTGTTACTTCAATGTCTTTCTGTGGCCCTGACGGACAGCATTCTACTGCATCCCAAAAGGCCCCGTGTTCCCT
>JACXGI010013241.1:0-21061 GCA_016801175.1 Esox masquinongy | reverse complement strand
CTAAACTGTCTAGAAACAACCTGTAGCCACTACCCTGTAGAGTCTAAACACTGTCTAGAAACAACCTGTAGCCACTTCCCTACAGAGTCTAAACTGTCTAGAAACAACCTGTAGCCACTACCCTGTAGAGTCTAAACACTGTCTAGAAACAACCTGTAGCCACTACCCTACAGAGTCTAAACTGTCTAGAAACAACCTGTAGCCACTACCCTACAGAGTCTAAACTGTCTAGAAACAACCTGTAGCCACTACCCTGTAGAGTCTAAACTGTCTAGAAACAACCTGTAGCCACTACCCTACAGAGTCTAAACTGTCTAGAAACAACCTGTAGCCACTACCCTGCAGAGTCTAAACTGTCTAGAAACAACCTGTAGCCAATATTCTACAGTCTAAACATTGTCTAGAAACAACCTGTAGCCCCTAACCTGGAAACAACTGTGATACCTGTAAGAAAGGAAGATAGTGTTTTATTTAAGACTCCAATCACAAAAGACTCAACTTGTGAAAAATATTAAATGTATCTACGCTCCAACAGTTCCTAACAGTGTGTGTGTACCGTTTAGACCAGCGGTAGCAGACTTCACTGTGACCACAGCAGTTCAAGCCTGGGATACGATGACCTCCAGACCGCTTGTGTATCATTCCTTCCCTGAAACACAATGTTGTTAACATAAAAAACTCTGAATTTTCAGTTGGCTTTGGTATCTGTAATGACATGTATGTTTCCTCACAGTCCTTTAGGTCCCAGGTCATGGATGAAGGACATCTGGCTGACATCTATGAACTCCATCTGATGAGAACGAGAAACGCTGTTTAAAGAAGTAATTGTCATACTCATAGTGATTTCTTTCCTGGTATACACATGTGAGGTATAGTTTAGAAAAGTACTATATTGTTCATTATGGATCCCCTGCAAGCAGAGACTACTGCAGACTGAAAAGATGGAGAAATGTTATCCATTGTCTCTGATTTCAACATACACAGACGTCCAAACAGTAGCCAAACAACAGTGCTTACTGAGGAAAAGTGACTAGAATTTGTTGGCTGGTCGTAGCCATATAAACAGCAAATTGTCTTCAATCTAGAGCGGAGAGGGATGACAAAACTATCTATCATGATGCTCTTTCATTTTCAGTTTTGCATGTGTGGCTCTTAAATAGCTGGTCAGGGTCCCTGAAATGTAGCTGCGGAATGTACATATTTGTTGATTTAACACGGCCTTGGAGAGAGGTTCACCAGGGGAGCAGTGTAGGCTCTCTTACTATACAGCTCATTCTGAATGTGTTAGTGTTGCAGAGTAGCAATGAGATGTGTCTTTTTCAATTTCTATATGAGTTATGAACTGTCTTCTCAGCTAGCTCGTGGCAAATGTGGTGTAATTCTGCTTTGGTGGAATACCAGGTAGACAGCAAATGGGGAAAGGAACAACAAATGATTGCTTTTGAAATGGATCTGGGAGTGGAGTCATTTGAAGAGGAGGATGGGATCGGAGTCATTTGAAGAGGGGATGGAAGCAGAGTCATTTGAAGAGGGGATGGGAATGGAGTCATTTAAAAAGGAACATGGAACAATTTAATGGTGGACGCCTGACATGCAAGAAAGGTTTTTGAGACAGTCCTCACTTCTCTGGTCAATAAATGGACTCCAAACATTTCACAGAGGAGCTTATCGGTCTTGATGGTCTTCAGTCTGAATCACCAGGCTGGGTGATACTGCTGGTGAGATTTCCCCTGAGCAGCAGATCGGATACAGTCAGTTCAGATTTCCTATTGTCAATGCAGTGTAGTTGAGTCCGTTGTGTTGGAAATAGGTCAGCTGTTTTTCTACCAGGGCGTGCCAATGTCCTGTTCTAAAAGTATTGATGGCACTGAGAATTCATCGGTAGGACTGTGTTGTTGACTGGATTCCCGCATGAGTCATGGCTAGGGGGACACAACAAGATGTGATCTACCTCAATCTCTGAGACACAGTTGTCTTCGGGACCCTGCTTTGGGACAGGTTGTCCAGAAAAGTAATTATATCGGGTAAGAACTGAAAGTTGCAAAGCTTCAGCAACCGTTGTACAGTTCTAGGTGGAAGGGAGGGTCAGGGTTTTTCAAGATAGACACAAGGGGCCTGGGATCAGTGACCACAGTGAAGGTGTGTCCATACAGCTAAAATAACCAAGGCAGCCCCAAATAATGGCCAGTGCTCTCCTTTCTGTCTGAGGATTGTGGCTCCACAGGTGACAGTGGTGGGCTTGTGTAGGCGAGTGTGTGCATTTTTCCAACTGAGCAAGTCTGAGTAAAAATGCTCCAAGACTCACCAGGCTGGCATCTACCACAATTTCAGTTTCTTTTGTTTCATAAAAGCAGGTCACGACTGTCTCACTGCTGAGTCTATATTCCAGTAAGTTGCATGTACACTGACATTGAGGTCCACTCCCACACTTGCCCTTCCTCTGAGCTCTCTAAGGAACTGTGTCAAGGCGGTCTGAAAGATTTCCATAGCTGAAAATATCCCAAAGTTGAGTTGAGTTGTTGGTGTCCTGCTCCCAAGTCAAGTTTGCAGAATACATTTTTTAATGCCACAATAGTATTCCACCTTTATTTCTGTAGATCATTTATTTTACTAGAGGATCTTGGTGAGATTCAATGTATGATCTGTGAGGGTGTGGCTCCTCAGTCTGTTTGATGAGCAATTCTGAATTGTCTCCCGCCTGATCTCTGCGTCAGCTTCTGAAAATTCACTGGAAGCCACAAGTAATAGTTTCACATTTTTTCATTTATGAACAGGATGCAAAAAGTACAAACTGTTCAACTAAATGCATACAGTTCTCGCAGCCTGAGGTCTGGCTGTCAGAATATCTAATATCTAATAGCACAGTGTGATTTGTGACAGGTTTAGACAAATCAAAGCACTTAATGAACCAGTCTATAGGCTTGCCCCTAAAAAGCCCGTTACCGGTGATAAATTTGTCATAATTCACCATCAGCTTTCTCACCAATGCATCCTTCATTTCAAGTCTAAATTTCAGTTTACCATTGCCAATTACTAGAAGAATTATAGAAGACCCTAAACTTGACAAGCAGCAAACAAACTGCACCGACTCTAAATTGATTTATTTTGACTTTTGACTACACTCGAACTGTAGCAACAACACTAGTTGGTCAGGTCGAAGAGCTGTTGATTTTATCGGTAATCACGGAAATCATTTCGCATCTTTGAAGTTCGTTGCAGTAATACTCACAGTGTGGTGGTATTTCCTGTACATGGCCATCCTCAACAACTTGTTCAGATAATCTTCCAACTGTCTCTGTTCAGGGAGCAGAATGGTTCACATTACCTCAGAATAGGTGTAACGTTTTACAGTGTACAATATCTATACAGAGGGAGGGTCAGTAACTGGTGTGGCCAGACCCAAAACCTGCCTGAAAGTGATTTGTTTGTAAAAAAAAAAAATACAAAAAAAATAAACGTGACTGTAAAATTAGGTAGAATTGTCAATATAAAAATGACATTTAGTTAGAATGATGAGAATGGCACACTCAACACTCTGGCACACACCTACCCTCCTGCTGGAGATCTGTTCGTCCCGTACCAACTCACCCCCACCCCGGGGAAGCTCGGGCATCTTTCTGGCTTCACTGTTCTTCATTGTTTTCCTTCTTGTTGTGTGGCTGAGACATATATCAAATTCAAGGTTACCATAAACAGTATCCTACTATTTCCGTGAATTTCCAAACTTATAGTACGTTGCCCTTTAGATTACAATGACTTTAGAAAATTAATGAGTTTATAGCGATAGTGAATTTAAAAAGTATTTAATCAGTGACACATTATTTTATTTATGTCCAGAAATGAGCAGGAACTGGAGATGACAACAGCACAGGTAGAGCATCATTATAGATCATACCCAACAAATGGCGTGAGCCTATAATCATTGCATGCAAAGTACTGAACATGGTTATTTTGTAATACATAATGATTATCTGTCCAGTGAGCACTTCAACCCCAAAAGTCGAAAGAACTGAAATCCACAGCCCAAAAAACAATGACTTTCCAAATTATTCTAGAGTTCATTTCATGCTCTAGCATGGGTATGTGTGTACCATTTCATGCTCTAGCATGGGTGTGTGTGTACCATTTCAGGCTCTAGCATGGATGTGTGTGTACCATTTCATGCTCTAGCATGGATGTGTGTACCGTTTCATGCTCTAGCATGGATGTGTGTGTACCATTTCATGCTCTAGCATGGGTGTGTGTGTATCATTTCAGGCTCTAGCATGGATGTGTGTGTACCATTTCATGCTCTAGCATGGATGTGTGTGTACCATTTCATGCTCTAGCGTGGGTGTGTGTGTACCTGCGCGAGGGTAGCGGCACCATCATGAACATCTTGTAGCGGAGCAGTTCTCTGTGGAGCTCCATGAAATGTTTCTCCTTTCTCTTGACCACCCAGCTGAACTCTCCATGTCTCAGCTCAATCTTAAATACAGCAGGAAGACTCTACCAGGGAAAGAGAGTTAATAAGTGAGTGTGTGTGTAGTTTTAGGGCTAGAGAATAGAAAACATTAACTTCTGGGTTAGGGTTAGGGCTAGGTAATAGGAAACATTCACTTCTGAGTTAGGGTTAGGGAATAGGAAACCTTTACTTCTGGGTCAGGGCAAGGGAATAGGAAACATTCATTTCTGGGTTAGGGCTAGGGAATAGGAAACATTAACTTCTGGGTTAGGGCTAGGGAATAGGAAACATTCACTTCTGGGTTAGGGCTAGGGAATAGGAAACATTCACTTCTGGGTTAAGGCTAGGGAATAGGAAACATTCACTTCTGGGTTAGGGTTAGGGAATAGGAAACATTCACTTCTGGTTTAGGGTTAGGTCTCAGGACCCTACAAAGACAGAAAGACAAACGTGTGATTGTGTGTTTGTGTGTGTGTGCGTGTGTGTGTGTATAAAGACCTTGTTGACGCTCCTCTGTGCAGTGATATTGAACCTGTCCTGGGCTGTATTGAATCTCTCCACCTCCAGAATCTTAGCGGTAATGGGGATCGTGGAGAGATAGACCTTGGCTTCAGACTCCTTAAAACTCACTGTGTTATAAACAGCACTGAAACCTATATGGCTTTCCCCTGGAGAGACACATAGAAGGAGGGAGGGAGAGGGGTGAAAGAGAGAGAGAGGAAGAGGGGTGAGGTGTAGAGAGAGAGAGAAAGAGGGAGGGAACAACAGAGACAGACAGTGAGCGAGTGGGAGTTAGGGTTGGGGTGATGAAGAGAGATGACAGTAACAGGGGAGGTCAGTGAAAGTCATAAGAACAGGAAACATCTGTATAATTCCGTATAATTCATATCGAGAGCTCTCTCGCACACACACCTATGGTGGTAGGGTCATAGTCGGTGTCTTCTCCGTCTCCTATATCCAGCTCTCTGGTGTCCAAACTCTCAACAACATCAGACATTTTCCTGCTGATGCCAAGGCCGTCTGTGATGTCCCTGGCTTCCACAGTGATGTTGGAGGAGTCAGATGCCATTAAGTTGAGACTACTGGTTGTAGGGGGGGCTTTACCCAGCATGGTTAGCACTTAACCTTCCGAGCAGGGCACACCTGGAATGGAGAGGACCACTTCAACTGTAGACTAATGTTGTTTGCGGTGTACAGAGGTTGGCTCTGTCTGTTCAAGAGTGAAATCAGTTTCATGCTTATCTTCTTCTGTTTTAGGGCAGAGTATCCCTGCAGCAGTGCGTGTGTGTGGACAGTAATGGGGTGGCGGTCAGGATGTTTATTGCCGTTTGATCCTTATAAGCTAGTGCCATGGTGACAGTTTATCTTCCTAATGGTCAGGCACTCAACTAAAAATAATACACAATGTCGCAATTTACATACATTTACCAAATACAGTGACGTTGCAAACATGCAAATAAAAACGGAATAAAATTGAGTATAACTGCCACTAATAGACCCCAATTGTTTTATCAGTTATTTTTATTATACTATTTTACTACTAGGTAGCCACAGGCGGTGTGGATTGTGAGCCCCTGTGATGACACTTTGCTGTCTGCTCCTAGTTCTTTTCTTTGACCCCATCCTCCCTCAGGACTCACTCAAGCAAGGACCTTTCCCAACCTTCATGTTTGTTCATCTGCGTTGTCATTAGTATTGATTCTAGGTTCTATAGGCTCTGTAGTCAGAATCACAATAGCCTTTATTCATTTACAGATACTTGGTGAGAAGATGCTGCTAGTGGAAGACAACAAACAGGCACGGAACACATAACAGGGAAAGACTATCGAATTCTATGCTTAGGGACTCTGAAGGGCCCCCTGGTGGCATGTCTGTTTTGGTATGTATGGGTTCCTGAGCCGCAAGTTAACTGACTATAGAGACAATTTGCATTTTTTTAACAAAATACAAATTTCTTCTAAAAACCAGAAAGTCATACGCTAGTCTCCTCTATAGGTGTAGGCAAGAGTGACAGTCACACACACGCTATTATCAATATTAGCCCCTCCTATTTTCATTATTAGTTCTGAGTGCTGTAGTTGTAGGCAAGACATGCTGCTCTGTTTTCCACCAACAGCAGCTTTGCTAGGTCAGTCTTGGCTGCATCTGACCATATGTCTGAACAATAATCAAGATGGGAAAACACCAGAGCCTGAACAAGTAGTACAGTTGAAGTTTGTGTTAAAATTGCATGAACAATGATGATGGACCAAGCCCTTGGAATCCAGCCAACCTCCACCTTCTCAATGGCCATACCCCTTATGCAGAACCACTTGAGGACCAGAGAATGTTCCGAACATGAACAAGGCATTTAGTCGTAGCTGTGTTTTAGTCGTAGATATATTTTTGTGGTCGTCTTCACCAATTCATATTGATGGATGTAACACCTTTCTGACCTCATAGGCTTTTAGTTCTGACACGTAGAGGGTGGAAGTGAAATTGTCAGCAGAATACGCACTCACACACACACAAACACACAGCCCAGAATAGAACCAAAGGTTGTCCTCTTGGTGTAAGGTCATGGGTCAGAGATGCTGATACCTCATTGGTCAACTGGCCGGCCTTAGAGAAAGACACTGGAACTCTGAGGAAGATGTATTTCAGAATAGTAAAGCATGGGTCAGTGTTATTTGGTGGGTGGGTGTGTGTTGTCTGTGTGTGTGTGTGTGTGTGTGTGTGTGTGTGTGTGTGTGTGTGTGTGTGTGTGTGTGTGTGTGTGTGTGTGTGCGTGTGTGTGTCTCCTTTTCCTGAGTGCAAAGCTAAGCCAAACAGACAGGCGTGGCTCAGTTGCAACAAGAGCTTGTGATGTCTCTGGTGAGAAATCGAGAAAGTTCCCTGAAGCTGGTCAAGGCGGATGTTTCGTTATAACTCCAGTCAACTTAAAAAATCAACAAAAACTCTAATTTAACTATTTAATATTTAATGTTTTGTCATTGATAATAATTTAATGTAACTGGAAATAGAATTTCAGGGAACTTCCTGAATTTACTGTCATATACGGTATATGGAATTGACCCTAAACCTGACTCACTCTCACTTTCTATCCTTGTGGGGACCGGAAAACCAGAAATCCAGGTTCCCTATCCCCTAGCCCTATACCACAACCACCTAACCCTTGATTCCTAAAACGTAACCTAGGGCTAATGCCTAAGTCCTAACTCATAATGCCTAGTCCCAAATATTACCCTAATTCAAACACTATGCCCAATTGGAAGTTTTACCTCAAACTTTAACCTCTATGTCGGTAAAACATATTTGCTAGTGGAGACCTGCCTGAAAACCTTGTGTGTTCATTCATTTACACATAGACCTTGATTACACACACACACACACACACACACACACACACACACACACACACACACACACACACACACACACACACACACACACACACACACACACACACACACACACACACACACACACACACACACACACACACAAACATTTGACTACGAAACTCTTATTATCTTAATGTGTGGGAAGCAAGTTAAGGCTTGTTTCGTGTGTGTTGTGGTGCTATGTCATCTATGAGTCTGTGTTCCTGTTTTGACTTGTCACAGAAAACCTTCAGATATAACAGGTGTGTTATATCTGCTCATTTTCAGTCCCATACAGATCATCGGTAAGTGATCATAAATCACCAAATCACCTGAAATAAACTCCCTATATGCTTTGATGTACCTTAAAGGTGCTTTGTGTTAAAAAAAATATCCTGTGCCCTTTGCAAGAATTGGAATAGCAAAGTTTTCTTATTTTGACTGTATTTGAAAAGTTTGGATTTGAAATCAATCAATCACCATGAGGTTAGGTATACATTTTCAGCTTTTATTTAAGGGTTTGTGTTAATATTGGTTTCACCATTCCAATATTACAACACTTTCAAACATACCATATTTCAGGGCATCAAACATATTGAGACAATTGGCTTGACAGGTGTTTCTGGTTAGTCAGGTGTTTTGTCATATTTGTACAGGCATAAGAGAACTGTCCATGTCTACACTTGAATCTAGGCTTTACATTTGTCTTTGGAGTCTGCAATTGGAATCTGTCAACATGTGGACCAACACAGCGTTCATTTGAATCAGTTAAGCCTTAAAGTCTTAAAAATCAAAGAAAATGAATCCGAAATACACTGCTCAATAAAATAAAGGGAACGCTCAAATCACACATGGGTCTCGATGAACAAAATATATTAAAGATTCTTTACAAAATATTTACAGTACATTTTGTCATTCGTTGAGAACAAAATAACGTAACAACGGTCAATGGAAACCAAAATCACCAACCGATTGAGGGCTGGATTCAAATTCACACCGAAGATCAAAGTAAACAGTTGAAATCACAGGCTGTTCCAACTTGCGTGAATTTCATCACGACAACTCAAAATGTGACTCAGTAGTGTGTATGGCCCCCACGTGCCTATATGCTCTCCCAACAATGTCTGGGCATGCTCCTGATCAGATGGCGGATGATGTCCGAGGGGATCTCCTCCCAGACCTGTATCAGGGTATCAGTGAGCTGGACAGTCTGTGGCGCTACCTGGCTGTGTCAGATGCACCAATACATAACGTCCCAGAGGTTCTCAATTGGATTCAGGTCTGGGGAATGTGAGGGCCAGTCAATTGCATCTATGCCTTCATCATCCAGGAACTGCCTACACACTCGGGCCACATCATTGTCCTGCACCAGGAGGAACCCAGGGCCCACTGCACCAGCGTAAGGTCTGAAGATGGGTCTGAGGATTTCAGCCCGGTACCTAACAGCAATCAGGGTACTATTGGCTAGCACGTGGAGGTCTGTGCGACCCTCCAAGGATATGCCTCCCCAGACCATCACTGACCCACCGCCAAACTGGTCATGCTGGATGATGTTGCAGGCAGCATAATGTTCACCACGGCATCTCCAAATTCTTTCACGTCGGTCATGTGCTCTGTGTGAACCTGCTCTCATCTGTGAAGAGAACGGTGCGCCAATGGCAGACCTGCCAATTCTGGTGTTCATTTTGTAGGGCTCTGGCAGTGCTCCTCCTGTTCCTCCTTGCACAAAGGAGCAGACACCGGTCCTGCTGCTGGGTTGATGCCATTCTACGGCCCTGTCCAGTACTCCTTGTGTAATGGCCCATCTCCTGGTATCTCCTTAATGCTCTTGAGACTGTATTGGGAGACACAGCAAACCTTGCTATGGCATGTGTGGATTTGCCATCCTGGAAGAGCTGGACTACCTGTGCAACCTGAATGGGCTGCAGGTACCGCCTCATGCTACCAGTTATCACAAGGACACTAGCAAAACACAAAACTAGAGAAGAATCAGTCAGGAAGGATAAGGAGAGGGCAATTGTCTATGGCCACCACCTGCAAAACCATGGGGTGTCTTGCTGTTGCCTCTCCAGTGCACCTGTTGTCACTATCATTTGCACCAAAACAGGTGACACTGACTCACAATCGCTTATGCTTCCTATCTGGACAAATTGATATCCCTGAAGTTTAATTGACTTGGTGTTATACTGTTATGATTACGTGTTCCCTTAATTTATTTGAGGCAAATATCCAAAACCTTAGGTTTACCAAAAACGACTGATTGGTTGTCACATACAATAAAAACGGCAATCACAAGGGACCTCAATAAAAAGGTTTTGTGGAGAGATTTGTCAAAGATTAACATGTACCAGAGTTCTTGGCAAGACGAACGTGTGGAGAAAAAAGGTTCTCAGCATGCCAGCACATCTGACAGATGACAGTAAAGGCAAAAATACCTAAAAACAAACAACAACTGAAAATGGCTGCAGTACAAGCCTAAAAGGACATGACCAGAGAAAATACCCAGCGGCAGGTGAAGTCAGCAGGTCGCTTCAGGCAGTAATTGCATGCAATGGATATATTACCAAACACTGAAGTGCTTAATTTGGACATTATATTAATCTTTCCCAATACTTTTGGAGCCCTGAAATAGTGGGACAATGTATAAAAGACTATTGTAATTTCCAAAACAATATGTACATAAATACCTCAGAATAAATGGTGGGGATCTGTACATTAACCTCATAGTAATTTTGTATCCAAACCTTTGGGCTATCAAGCCAAAAGAAGTAGAAATGCTTCACTGTCCCAACACTTACAGAGGCCACTCCACATGCTCACTGTAGGTCACATTACATCCATAGATTTCTTGGCTAGAAGTGGCTTAAATTAGAAGTTTGTAGGGACTGTTTAAACAAAACAGAAGCATGGGTTACAGTTTCTCTTGGGTATGGGCCATCTAAGATCAAGTCGAAAAAAGCTCACAATGACAACAACACAGTGTCTCTGGGAACCAGTGTGTGTGGCTGTGTGTCTTTGATGTATGTCAGTGTGGTATCTCCCACCCCTGTGTCTAGGGTTAACGTTCGCTATACCGGTAAGCTAGAGGTCAGCTGTAGCGTGGCACACTGTGTGTGCCTTTCTCTTCCACTGTGACACACAAAAACACGCAAACTCACAGACTCACAGACATAAAAACTGCAGATTGTTATTTTTCTTCACCAAGACCTCTGACAATACCCAATGAAACATTCTTTAACTCTTCTGACTTTTCAATCACATGATTCCAATGATTCCTCTGGAGCTCCCTCCCTGACAGCCTCAGGGCTGCACAGACAGTCATAGCTTTAAAGCAGGCCTTAAGACACATCTCTATTCATTGCCCTACCCTTCCCTTTAATCAAATTACACTGTACATTGTTATATAATAATTTGTATTATAATTTTAGTTTAATGTATGTATTCTGCATATATATTTTATTTCACTTTTATGTGATAGTTCTTTTATTTATTTAATATGATTATTTTCTTATTTCTGAATTTCTTTTTCATGCACTTTGAGATTATTCCTCTATAACAAAAAGCGATTTACAAATGCAATTAATTATTATTACTGTTAGTGTTAGAGGCAGTCGGTGTGGACAAGTAGGATCAGAGGAGTATATAGAGTTTGACCAATGTGTCTGGAGGCTGTGAGGAAGTCCATTTCTCCTCCATTGCCAAAACATTATTCACCCTTTCCGATTGTGCTGTTAGTTTTTGATAGTTTTCAATACATTATGTCCCATAAAAACGGATACGCAATTCATTGAAAACCTGAAGACAGTATAGACTTGGATACACATGCCAAATGCTAATCAATAAAAAAGACAGCTAATTTTGCCATTCTCTCTTGCTTGTTTGCAGCGCATCATTTTATAGGGAATTTTTGGAGGCTCTCATATTGTTAAATGAGCTACATTTGGTGATTAAAGGTGCTAAAATGGTGACCATTCTAAAACCATGGCCAAAATCTCTAAAACATGGCTACTACAACCAATACAGTGTGATAAAACCTCCCTCAATCCTAGAATAAATAGGATCAGAGACAGGGAGGGAGGATGATATAGTGGGAGAGAGGAAGAGAAAAAGAAATAACAGCTTTTTATCTCTCTCCTCTCTTTTGATGGAATATGGTCTACTTCCATGTTTCCTGTCCAGGGATGTAATGGCGATGTGTTTTGACCAATAGGAGAGAACATAAATATCAACTGCTGTATGGAGCCAATCAATCTCCTTCTTTGTTTTGTTATTATTTATAGATAAAATTTCCCACTCATTCAAGTGTGCATGTGCATTTAAAAAATGTTTTCCTCGGGACAGGGTACTAATAACTTTTATTATTCAAAGATTAGTATCATTGGGATTAAGCATTTATTTTCCAAGACAGACCTGACCCATAAAGCAAACATAAACACATTGACAAAGTGCATGTAGTGGTGAAAACATTGACAGGCCGCCTCTTCATTCCATTATAGTTTCAATCATACAAAGACACAAGCTCCTGCATTTCATGCCCTACTGCAGCTCAATTCTGAAGAAGGGCCAACACTGGGATATAATCAGGACAGTTAAAATTCCATTGACCGGTATCTAGGAACGCAGACACACACAAGCACACAAACGCACACACACATGCGCGCATGGACCCAAGCACACACACACCCACACACACCATAAAAGATAAAGCAAGAGGCAATGTGTCACCACAACATGGTATTTTCAGTCAATGTGATGCTTACCTCCGCCTGGCACAGATGACAGAAAGAGAGAGAGAGAGAGAGAGAGAAAGAGTAAGAAAGTGGTCTGTGAGACCTCTGTCTCTGCCCACACTAAAGCTGTTCATTATCTAATCATTCACACACACTGGAGAGAAGGAGAGGGAAGGAGGAAGGGAGGGAAAGAGAGACAAAGAGAGGGAGGGAAAGAGTGAAGGAGAGGGAGGGAGGTTAAGAGAGAATGAGGGAAAGAGAGTGAGAGGAGAGGAAGGGTTATCGTCATCATCACCAGAGCTGAGTTCGGCTGACGGCAACACAAGGCTTGATTGTACTTCTCTGAGGAAACACATACTAACACTATCAGACACACACACACACACACACACACAGACACACACTCATCCTACTAACACTGTCAGACACACAAACACAAACACAAACATATCCTACTAACATATCCTACCAACACTTTCACATACAAACACACACACATATCCTACTAACACTGTCAGGCACATACACACATAACCTAGTAACACCGTCAGACCCACAAACACACACTCATCCTACAAACACTTTCACACACAATCACACACACACATAACCTACTAACACCGTCAGACCCACAAACACACACTCATCCCACCAACACTTTCACACACAAACACACACACACACATAACTTCCTAACACCGTCAGACACACAAACATATCCTGTCAAACCTGTCAGACATAGAAACACCATGTAAACACTGGCAATGTCTTTCAAACAGGCAGAGGAAGAAATCAGAGAGCCTCTGTACAGGGTCCAACTACGAACTGAGCTGCTGTAAATCATCACAACTACATCTTCGTTGACAATGCAGGCTTCTACCTGTCCAGTGTGGCCAGTGAGCAACTGTCCAAGTGCCGGGACTACGTGGGGGAAACATATCCATGTGAAGCCATCTGAAGGTAGGGTTGGTAGGACATAAGCCCCTTCTAGGGTCTTACAATGCTGTGACTGCACACCTCACTGAATTCAACGGAATTGTGGGTGATAGTGTTCAGTTCCACCATTCAGAGGTGATTCAGGAATGGGTTTGGGACAATCCCTGATTCCTGACCCTAGGCCTGCCCCATAATCTCCTTTTCATTATGAAGGTGGAAGGTCTATGACCACCATTATCCTGAACTTGTCACCCTCCTTCAGCTCGTGGAAAAGCCTTATCATGACTTCACTGGCGACCAATGTCACATTTAGATTCATGAAAAATGAAGGTATTCATTGTGATGCGGACAAGACATCATGGCCAAACGCCGACAGACAAACTGACGCAAATTAGTGTAGCGTGTGCTAAACACCGACATTTCTTTAATTTGTTTCTGATAGTATTTGTTACTATTTAGATTTGTTTTTTTTGCATCAATGATTGTAGAGCATGTCTCCATAGATCACACTTGATTATGGTATAGAAATTATGCAAATTATTTTCAGTCAGTTGTGATAAGTAATGTACAGTAAGAGTTTTGCCCAATGTGAAAAACAATTTAATATACTGTAACAGGTTAATTTCAGCCCTTCAAACAGTCATTTTGAAACACGTGTCTTACATTTTTTGTTCTTGGACTAACTGATTGTTACAATGACTTAACAGAATTGCACTATGTTATGTTTTGATTACTTAACCAGTGTACTCATTATATTTCTACAACAACTTGAAAGATGTTTACAGACCAAATGTAAGCGAAATCTGTCAGATTAGAGTTTTGTACTAAGAGTTTTGAAAAAAAATCACCACATACTATTGACAATAGTACCAAAGCAACAAAAATAACCCTGGAAATCAATGATTGATGAAAGCAGAAAGAGAGCCAGGCCAGCCAGGCCTAGTCATTCAGCCAGAGGTAACTACCTGCCACACTATAGCAGATCTACAAGATATTATGGTTTCTCTTCTGAAGTCAAGAAAAAATACTCACCCAGCAAAGTAATCTTATTTTGCCTTACATCGACTGGGAGTTTTTGCCCACTCTATACAGTACTGCTTCAACAGTTTTCTTGCATGTGCGGCCTGCTTCAAATCCTCCTACATTTCAATAGGAAGCTCCATTACCCTCCATTTCTTCTTTTTGAGACATTCTCTTGTAGATTTGCTTGTGTGTTTTGGATCACTCTCCTACTGCAACATCAATGTTTGGTTCAGCTTCAGGTTTTTAACAGCTTCACTGGTACAATATGGAATTCATATTTGAGTCAAGTTGGCCAGGCAAACCTGGCCAACCTGAAATAGGAAAGCAGCTCGAAACCAAAATACCACCGCCTCCATGCTTTACGGTTGGTGTGCCGTATTTCTGTTCAAAGGCAATGGTTTGTTTATGAAATCTCTTTCTGACAGTTGACTCATACAATTCAACATTTATTGTGTGAAAGAGGCCTGTAAATCCTTTGATTTAATCTTGGTGTTCTTATAGATTTCTAATAGGATCTTTTGGTCAACTCTTGAGCCGAATTGCATGGGACAACCTGTCCTATGTAGATGGCCAGTAGTCTGGAAAATCCATTTGTAGATGCTCCGTCAAACAGGTGAATGATGCATTTTGAATTACTTGAAAATTGCCTTGTAACCTAATAATCTTTCTTCTAAGGGCCTTGGTTAGGTCTTTTGACCTTGGCATACTGCTTTACCACAAATGAAAATGGTTAAGACCAAACCAGACCAATTTCTAATCTTTATGGAAGGCTGGAGCCTTCTAAGTTACTCTCTAATCAAATGTTCTAATAATTTGCACATGTTTTGGTTAAACTTATTCTAATTTTAGCCATTTCATGGGATGTTGAGGTTGGGGTGGACTAACTTTTTCTTTATAAGGAAACAGCATTTCTGTTTAATTTAATTGCATACATTTTTCAAAGTTTTTTTGTGTGACGTGGAATTTTGCTCAGATATCCAACTTTCCAAAGGGTGGATTTACTTTTTCACATGACTGTAAAGGAGATATTTCTCCAGGGTAAAAATAAATGTCTATGTGTGGTGATAAATGTTGTTTTTTTACGTTTCAATCGAGAGGTAAGCCTGCACCAAAGTGAAGTGGAATGCAACCTCTCAGGTTAAGTTAAGCCATTAAAATCAATGCAGTTAAGCAGTAATTATGAGTGGTTAAGAGCCAAGGATTCCTAAAGAAATAAAGAACCATAAAATACAGGTACCTTTTAAAAAGGTAGCCAAATAATATATTTTCAAAGAAATCTACTGCATTCAAATGTTTCACATACTGTATCCAAAAATGCATCCCAAAAATACATTTTCCTCCACTGTGCATCTGCGCCATACTGTCACTGGAATGAGGATCTGTACTCATCTATTTCATAATACTTTTTTTTATCAGATACCCACAGATTCCTGAAAATGATCATTACTGCAGAAAATCCCAAGTATATAAAGATTTCTTTTAACATTGCTCATCTTATAGATGCATTCTGGCACTTTTGTGATTAACAAGATTTTTTTTAACCTCCCATTTTGGGCTTTATGAACAATATGTGGTTATGTGTGCCTAAGTAGAATCACTTTCATACCTTGGTTAGCCATGAAATTTTGACGGTGAATCTCTTATCGACCCCTAACCCTTACACACTTGCTTGGAGTGCCCTCCATGGTCACGTTTTACTAACAAAACTCGAAGATGACTTCCACGGAGTGGCTAGGGTTTTACAAAATTCATCAAATTCGAGGCACACTTGTGGCATAAATGATGCAATCAATGACAATTAGTAAAACAAGCATCAAACTCTAATATATCGTTTAAGAATCAACAAACATCATTGTCAACAGAATATTTTAGGGCATATTTAGTTGTATAATTGCATATGTGTAAATCAAATGTATACAAATACATAAACAAACATGTCATACGATTAGGCATGACTTTCCATTCTTTTGTGTGAAATTGTGCAAGCTCCAAAATATTTCAGTGTTTTAAAGGATTCCACTTGACTAGTTACTTGCTGGCACAGTCTGAATCATTGCACATTCGTTGCAATGATGCAGACTGTGCCATCTGAGGGTCATCTGAGGGTCTGATGACGGGGCCATCTGAGGGTCTGATTCGCCCCTACACCTTTGATCATACTCGCCCCCTGAGCTTTGGGACACTTGCGCAAATGACACGTGAACGGACAAATGGAGGGTAGAAGGTGGAGTTAACGAGGGGTCCATTTGGTGATTGTTTGAAAGCAAGTGGGGCTCAAATTGGCACATACATGACATAGTACACAATTTCGGGGCCCCTTTTGGCTCGACAGTCCTACTTTTAGAAACGGTGGCCAGAAATGGCGGATAGCATCTTTAATATAAAGAGTTAAACATAACACTGAAAAAAAATGAATAAAAACGTTATTCAGTTATTTAAAGAAATAATCAGTCCTTTTCACTATTTGAGCTTTTTAGCAGTTAATGAGAAAGGCAAAGGGGGGGAGGACTGTAACAGAATAACACACCATCGTGGGTGAAATAAATGATTTGGGAATTTTTACCGTAACTTCAAAATTAGTATTCACCCATGTCCAAAAATGTTTCTACAAAATAAAGATTATAGTTTGATGTAAACTTAAACTATTATACAATTGTTATGCGTTACGGACAAACTAATGAAACACTTTTTGTGTAAACATTTATAAAACGACCAATTCATTTAATCCAGAATATTTCGGTAATGAGAACTTGGTGAGAAAATGTCCAAAATGCTGGTAAACTTTTTAAACATGTTTTGAATAAGACACTCAAAAACAAGATATCTTTGTCTTTGGAATAATACTACGTCTTTGCAAATACATCATTTGTTAAACTGTTTTTAAATGGTTTTCATGAGAATCTCCCAGTTGGCCACTATGGTTTGTAATTAACTGTGTTGAACTGGGATTGGACCCACTTCGCCATAGCAAGCCACAAAATGGTAATAGCACTCACTGTCTCCCCTACCGGCAGATTTTTAAGGTGATTTCCAACATACTGCGGACTTGAAAGGATTTTTAGTTTCTCTGGGAACTTATGCAACCTCGCTGAGTTTATACAAAAACAGGATGTGAAAAGAAATGAGGGAGAGAGAGGGAGAGACAGAGGGAGAGAAAGAATGAGAGTTCATGGAAGATATATAATTGTTTTCATAGGAGGACAGCCCAGCTTGGTTCCCTGTGTAATGTGTCAATAATATAATCATAAACTGTGTCATAAGATATCACCTATTTCAACTAATCAACCAATAAACTAATCACACTGGCAATAAAGACAACACATGCATAGCACTTGTTAGGAAAATATTTGAGACAGGAGAGAGAGCGAGAGAGGGCAAAAGAGAAAGCAGTAGAGGGAGAAGAGGAAACTGCCAAGGGAGAAAGTTAAATGAAAAAGAGAGTGTGGGAAAGGAGAGAGAGGAATAGAATAGAGAGAAGGACAGAGGAAAATGAGAGGAATGGATATGAGGAAATTGAGAGGAATAAGATAGAGGAATTGGAGAGAGGAATAGGAGAGCGGAATAAAAGAAGAGGAAAAGAGAAGAACAGGAATGAAGAATAAAAGAGTAAAAGGAAAGAGGAGTAGGATAGAGGAATTGGAGAGAGGAGTAGGAGTAGTGGAAAAGGAGAGAGGAATATTTGACAGGAAAAGGAGAGAAGGAGAGAGGAATATTTGACAGGAAAAGGAGAGAAGGAGAGAGGAACAGGAGGTAACAGTTACTGCTCCAGCTATACGGCAACTGTCTGACATTTAGAAAGCAGCAACAAGCTTTCACACTACGGTGGGAAAGACATCCCCAGTGCAGGCGCACACACACACACACACACACACACACACACACACACACACACACACACACACACACACACACACACATACACAGATACACACACAAAGACACGCACAATAAAACATTACTTCTCCATGGAAACAAATATAAAACAGAGAGACAGAAGAGAGACAGAGAGAACTTTACTGACCTGCTCATGTGGACTTGCTGTCCTAATTTGGACTTTCATTTTGGCCAGTTCTTCTAGACAACTCAGTAGGCTATACACACACCATACACATTTGACAGACTCAGTGTACCGCTCTTCTTGCGAACAACGGTGTATGTACTATGAATAAGTGTACTGTGGAGACAACTCCCAGAAGCCAATTCCTCAAGGAGGGGCTTTCATACTCTAAACCAATCAGCAAGTTATAAAAAGTCAGCCACTCCCACTGCATGCTCTCATTCGGTGAAACTACTGGAATCTGAGCCGGATTGGAGGGCTTTAAGTAAGGGGAGGGATGAAGGAGAATTTTCTCTCCCTGTCACACCATTCAGACGAAAACACAGAGAAAAATATCGCTCTCTGTCAATCCCTCTTTCATTCTCACTACATCCCTTTCCTTTGGTCTTTCTACTTGTTTGTTTCTCAGACCACATTATCAAACAAAACCCAAAAACAGACACATTTTGAGTTAGGCATTACCATCTTCACATCAGCCTTACATATAACCAAGCCGTTCACGCACACAAACACACAGTCCTCAAAAAATATTTTAAAAATAACACATTATGTATTTTTGTCTTTAACTAGACACACAAATGTTGTTTAAAAATATATATTTATAACACATTTGATGTACGTGTACAACACACCAAACCCATCCCTCCTCCGGACCCCCCTCCACCAAACTCCCCCCGCACTAAACCTACCCGCTGACTAAACAGTCCACTCCACCAAACCCTGCACTCCATCAAACTCCGTCCCCATCAAACCCTGCTCTCCATCAAACTCCGTCCCCATCAAACACTCGACTCCATCAAACTCCGTCTCCATCAAACCCTCCACTCCATCAAACTCCGTCCCCATCAAACCCTCCTCTCCATCAAACTCCGTCCCCATCAAACCCTCCACTCCATCAAACTCCGTCTCCATCAAACCCTCCACTCCATCAAACTCCGTCCCCATCAAACCCTCCACTCCATCAAACTCCGTCCCCATCAAACCCTGCTCTCCATCAAACTCCGTCCCCATCAAACCCTCCACTCCATCAAACTCTACCCCCACCAAACACTCCCCAGACCTTTCTCTCCCCGCACCAAGCCCACCACCCCATCAAACTCTCCACTTCACCAAACCCTCCACTCCATCGACCCCCCTATTAAACCATCTGCCAAACAAACCCACCACTCCGCCAAACAATCCACTCCACCACCCCCCACACACACATAAAACCCTCCGCCTGGTCCCCACATGTACACATACCCATACTACAATTTAATACTTCCCAGCTCAATCTACTTAAATGGGGAGAAAAATAATATTGTGCATATTCAACCATAACATGCAGGGATCACCCAGACTTAATGGCTAGTGGTTTGTTTGTGTTTGTGTGTGTGTGTGAATGTGAATGTGTGTGTCTGTGTGTAGATCAAGATTGCCATGTGACAGTTAGCAAACCATTGTGCCCATGGTGTTGAATGTGCTCTGGGTTTCATAATGTCTATCTGCTTGCTTCCAGGTAACAAGCTGATATATTAGTTCAACTAGATTGCTGGGTGTACTTAACCCAGAAACTCTCAGCAATCGTCTTGTGTAACAGCAAACCGTTTGTGGTACAGCCTTGAGCATGTACACCAGTCGCTGAAATTGTTTGGAGTGGTCTGTTTCCATTGCCTTGTACCAAGTTTGAATCTATAATGAACCTGCTCAGTACTAAAAATTGACCATGACATGGAGCCAAGTATTGCTTTTGGAATGGTTGTCTGTTTAAAGGCTGCATCAGCTGTTACATCTGTTAATCTGAATATTTGTGTGGGGATATTTATGACTGAGACTTCGTTCTGGGCGCTACACCACGCTCTGACAGGATGATTATACCCGAAGCACATTATGATTCACATTTTTACATTTTAGTAATTTTTCAGACAATCTTATCAAGGGTGACTTACAGTCATCATATTTAACTAAAGAAGTAACAACATTTATAACTACACATGTCATGATAATTGAGAATATTGCTTGACTAATCACACACTGTATTTCGGTCATTGAAAATATTAATTGGTCAATGCAGCTACTTCATACAAAATGTACGTATCAAAGTAACACCCACAAACACACACATAAACACACATTACTTGTAAAGTACCTGTTGTAGTGAAAAATGAAGGGTCTCTGACGGCTGCTCTTACTGATCAGACACCTGAACTTCTTCCCGTCATCTAAGGTGTGTTCTCTGTCTGTTTGTATACGTGAGCATGATCATAAATGTCTTAGTCTAGGTCCACTGTACAGAACAAAGGGCAGTGCACTAGTACTAAAATGTACACACACACACACACACACACACACACACACAACACACACACACACACAAACCGTTCTGCTTTAACCATTAGGTGGCGTCCTAGATCTAAGTAACACCAACCAATATGACCCCTCCCCCCAAAAGCCCCCACCCTTTCTCTCACTCCACCCCCCTCCCCCCACCCCAACCCCTCTTAGTACAGAAAGTCTGAGTTTTTCCATT
>JACXGI010013240.1:0-21463 GCA_016801175.1 Esox masquinongy | reverse complement strand
GAGTGGTCCAAAGTTATGTTCTCTAATGAAAGTAAATTTTGCATTTCCTTTGGAAATCAAGGTCCCAGAGTCTGGAGGAAGAGAGGAGAGGCACAGAATCCACGTTGCTTGATGTCCATTGTAAAGTTTCCACAGTCAGTGATGGTTTGGGGTGCCATGTCATCTGCTGGTGTTGGTCCACTGTGTTTTCTGAGGTCCAGGGTCAACGCAGCCGTCTACCAGGAAGTTTTAGAGCACTTCATGCTTCCTGCTGCTGACCAACGTCATGGAAATGCAGATTTCATTTTCCAACAGGACTTGGCACCTGCACACAGTGCCAAAGCTACCAGTACCTGGTTTACGGACTATGGTATCCCTGTTCTTAATTGGCCAGCAAACCCGCCTGACCTTAACCCTATAGAAAATCTATGGGGTATTGTGAAGAGGAAGATGCGATACGCCAGACCCAACAATGCAGAAGAGCTGAAGGCCACTATCAGAGCAACCTGGGCTCTCATAACACCTGAGCAGTGCCACAGACTGATGGACTCCATGCCACGCCGCATTGCTGCAGTACTTCAGGCAAAAGGAGCCCCAACTAAGTATTGAGAGCTGTACATGCTCATACTTTTCATGTTCATACTTTTCAGTTGGCCAACATTTCTAAAAATCCTTTTTTTGTATTGGTCTTAAGTAATATTCTAATTTTCTGAGATACTGAATTTGGGGTTCTCATTAGTTGTCAGTTATAATCATCAAAATTAAAAATAAACACTTGAAATATATCAGTCTGTGTGGAATGAATGTATACATTATACAAGTTTCACTTTTTGAATGGAATTACTGAAATAAATCAACTTTTTGATGATATTCTAATTTTATGACCAGCACCTGTATATGCTGAGACTGAGTCTGTGTATTCATCAACGTTGAGCAGTAATGGATCCCTCATTCCAGTGTTGAAAATGATCTAATTTTATGACGAGGTTGTATGTCTCAATCAGTCCCAATACTAGCTTACTATATACAAAACAGTATGTACTGCACCATCATCGATGAAGTACGTACTTGTACTACGTAGTTTGCGATTTGGGATTCAACCATTGCTTTCAATTTACATAGTAGTTCACATGGTGTGGCTATTCAACTGTCATTATTTTCTAAAGCAATGAACCAGCCATGGAGTGATTGGAGTCATTGTTTTCAAAACTGTTAGCTAGCCATCTACAGTAAACTATTTCTAATTTAACACGTTTAGTGTAGTGACCCTGTTAAACCTGTTGTTGGTTTGGATGTTAGCTGATGTAGGGCACTAGTTTCAAAATCTGTAGAGTTTTGACTAATTGGTTTAAGAATGCACAACTATACCATCACCACGTCTGCAGATGTATAGCTTAGTTGCGTAATGGTTAAAGACACAGACTGTCACATAGGAGACCCTAGTTCGAATCCTGGGAGGGCAATATCATTCATCCCTTTTAATCGCGGGCCAGTCAAATTAGGTTTGCCTGGTTCATTTTCTTGTTTCTTAATGTTAGTATAGTTGCCTGTAAGAGTGCAACTTTTTCTTTTAATCAATCCTACTGTCAGTAGAAAATAAAAGCTAAAAAAAAAATCACAGTCATGGACATTTCATTAGTTTATTGATTTATTAAGGCACTGGAATAGTACAACTGTCCCATAGACAAAACAATTGTAACCAAAATAGAGATTGTTCAGAGTATTTCTTAACCATCATGGTAAAGCAGCACTAGCCACACTCCTTGCCCTCCCTCTTTTCAGTTAAAACAAAGCATATTTTACTTCCAAGAAAACCATCTGAGTCAGCAATGATATTTATCTTAACTGAAAAAAGTTGGTCTACTTAAAAACGATTACAAAATTCCCAAATATATTGGTATATTAAGGCCGTGACAGAAAAAGTAACTGCATTCCTTATTTCTATACTCAAAAAAAGCAATAGAAGTTGGAGGTTGATTTGAAATTAGGGTGTACACTATAGCAATGACATGACAACACATTGATGATGTCTATGGCCAATCTAACAGACAAATAGAATGTTTACTCAGCACTTCAAAAAATGGAATACATAAGCAGAAAGGGGAATAGGGTAGGCACAAAGTAGAATTGCTTCCGTGATTCTGACTTCAGTAACGAAAAAGCAACATGAAGATGAGTTCCTGTGACATTTATAATCACATTCTGAAATAGAAAAGATTTATATTGTTCTGTGTCAACTGTACACTGATTCAAGGAAACTGTTGAGAAGGTACAAAGAAATATCTCCAAAAGGTGTTGGATGAATGATCCTCTTCAAGGTCGACTTTAGGCCAACGGAATGGCTTTAAACTGTAAAAATAAATGAATGTACCATCATACCAGGTAATAGCATGCTTAACAAAAGGGTGAATAAGATATCTGGCTACAGAAGGGACATTTCTTAACAAGATTTTTTGGTTCCTTCCCCCACAAATATCCAGTGAAAATGATGTCCACAATAGAGCAGCCAGTGTGTAGCACTGTGTGTAGCACTTGCTGCCTTCCACGTTCCCTCTCCGCCCAGATATTACAGGAGTAGGAGGACTCTGTCAATGTCATGACTCACTAAAGGCACACCCCATTTCTCTTATAATAATTTACAAAGAGGTGTAACCATTGTTCATGGACAAAAAGTTGTTTGTATATAGATGTAAGTATAATTTATATAACAGCACTTCAGAAAAATACATGTAAAAGGCACAATGTGATATTACCATAGTGGGGAAGGCACTTTGGTGGATTCAGCAGGGAGCATCTGTAAACGCTTTATGGGAAATATTCCCAAATAGTGTAGTAAATCCAGTTGTCTAGCCACTTTCATCAGACTATCCACCTCTACACTACCGTTCAAATGTTTGGGGTCACTAGAAATGTCCTTGTTTTCCATGAAAACATATATGAAATGTGTTTGAACAGGAAATATAGCAAAATGAATAGGAAACAGGAAATATAGTCATCGACAAGGTTAGAAATAATTATTCTTAATTGAAATAATAATTGTGTCCTACAAACTTTGCTTTTGTCAAAGAATCCTCCATTTGCAGCAATTACAGTCTTGAAGACCTTTGGCCATTCTAGTTGTCAATTTGTTGAGGTAATCTGAAGAGATTTCACCCCATGCTTCCTGAAGCACCTCCCACAGGTTGGAGTGGCTTGATGGGTATTTATGTACAGTTGTGCTCATAAGTTTGCACACCCTGGCAGAAATTGTGAAATTCTGGCATTGATTTTGAAAATATGACTGATCATGCAAAAACACTGTCTTTTATTTAAGGATAGTGATCATATGAAGCCATTTATTATCACAGTTGTTTGGCTCCTTTTTATATCATAATGAGAACAGAAATCACCCAAATGGCCCTGATAAAAAGTTTACATACCCTTTTTTTTGGCCTTGTTGCAGACACACACAGCTGAAAATGGCAACTAAAGGTAAATTTCCCACACCTGTGTCTTTTTAAATTGCAATTAGTGTTTGTGTATAAATAGTCAAATGAGTTTGTTAGCTCTCACGTGGATGCTCTGAGCAGGCTAGATACTGAGCCATGGGGAGCAGAAAAGAACCGTCAAAAGACCTGCGTAACAAGGTAATGGAACTTTATAAAGATGGAAAAGGATAAAGATGGAAAAAGATATCCAAAGCCTTGCAAATGCCAGTCAGTACAGTTCAATCACTTGTTAAAAAGTGGAAAACTCAGGGATCTCCTGATACCAAGCCAAGGTCAGGTAGACCAAGAAAGATTTCAGCCAATACTGCCAGAAGAATTGTTCGGGATACAAAGAAAAACCCACAGGTAACCTCAGGAGAAATACAGGCTGCTCTGGAAAAAGACTGTGTGGTTGTTTCAAGGAGCACAATACGACGGTACCTGAAGAAAAATTAGCTGCATGGTCGAGTTGCCAGAAAGAAGCCTTTACTGCGCCAATGCCACAAAAAAGACGGGTTTCAATATGCCCGACAACACCTTGACACGCCGCACAGCTTCTGGCACACTAATTTGGAGTGACGAGACCAAAATAGAGCTTTATGGTCACAACCATAAGCGCTATGTTTGGAGAGGGGTCAACAAGGCCTATAGTGAACAGAATACCATGCCCACCGTGAAGCATGGTGGTGGCTCACTGACATTTTGGGGGTGTGTGAGCTCTAAAAGCACAGGGAATCTTGTGAAAATTGATGGCAAGATGAATGCAGCATGTTATCAGAAAATACTGGCAGACAATTTGCATTCTTCTGCACGAAAGCTGCGCATGGGACGCACTTAGACTTTCCAGCATGACAATGACCCTAGGCACAAGGCCAAGTTAACCCTCCAGTGGTTACAGCAGAAATAGGTGAAGGTGCTGGAGTGGCCATCACAGTCTCCTGACCTTAATATCATCGAGCCACTCTGGGGAGAACTCAAACGTGCGGTTCATGCAAGACAACCAAAGACTTTGCATGACCTGGAGGCGTTTTGCCAAGACGAATGGGCAGCTATACCACCTGCAAGAATTCGGGGCATCTTTTCATTTGGTCTGCGTCTCACGAATGTTCTTCTTTGTGATCCTAACCCTAACCTACTCCACTTTCTATTCTGGTTAGAGACAGTTTTGCACTGTTCTGTGAAGGGAGTAGTACACAGCGTTGTACGAGATTTTCAGTTTCTTGGCAATTTCTCGCATGAAAGAGCCTTCATTTCTCAGAACAAGAATAGACTGATGAGTTTCAGAAGACAGTTTTTGTTTCTGGCCATTTTGAGCCTGTAATCAAACCCACAATTGCTGATGATCCAGATACTCAACACGTCTAAAGAAGGACAGTAGTATTCCTTCTTTAATCAGCACTAGTTTTTTCAGCTGTGCTAACATAGTTGCAGAAGGGTTTTCTAATGATCGATTAGCCTTTTAAAAATTATAAACTTGGATTAGCAAACAATGTACCATTGGAACACAGCACTGATGGTTGTTGATAATGGGCCTCTCTATGGCCTATGTAGATATTCCATTAAAAATCAGCCGTTTCCAGCTACAACAGTCATTTACAACATTAACAATGTCTACACTGTATTTCTGATCAATTTAGCGTTATTTTAATGGACAAAAAAAAATTTCGGAAACGGGACACTTTAATTTCGGAAACTGGACATTTCTAAGTGACTCCAAATGTTTGAACGGTAGTGTACATTCTGAATATATTCAGAATCATATTCTATCACTAAATCAAACATGGTACTCAGATGTACCATGTTTCATTACTCAGAGGTACCATGTTTCATTACTCAGAGGTACCATGTTTCATTACTCAGTAGTATTATTTTTCAATACTCAGTAGTATCATATTTCAGGACTAAAAAGTATCACGTTTCAGTACTCAGTACTCAATAGTATCACAATTTAATTTAGTAATTAGTAGCATTTTCCCCTTTTATTATCAAGTCCAGTTCTTGAGGTCTGTACCACAGTGTCTTATGGCCAAACAGCAGTATAGCTGACCTCTATGTCCAGATTTCAGTACCGATGCGATGGTGGTAGTGTGTTCTTCCAGGACAGTCAGCAGTGTGTCCAGTGTTAAATGACCCTCCCCAGCCCGACGGCGTGTCAGGAATCTCTTTTGTCCTGCCCTCTCATCAACAGTAGTAAATAGCTGATGTAGGCGGTGGAGATGTTAGAAGTGTGGCGGTGTCCTTGGCTTCATTGCGCGCTGCCGCAGGTACGTGTTAGCGGGTTACGTACCACTGTGTTGGGTGCGCCGGTTCCACATACCACGTTTAGAGTGGTAGTGATGCAGAAAGTTCCTCAGGTAGATACGCTCCACCTCCAGACCTGACTGCAGAACCCTACGGCAGAGCAGGGAAAGACAACAGAATGCATATGATTGATCAGACGAATAGGGCTTCCCTAGCAACAGACCACAGACACACACAGACCTGTCCAGCAGCTCCCAGTCCTCCCCGCCCCAGCGGTCAGTGAAGTCCTGTGTATTCATGCCTCCAGCTGCCTCCAGGTCAGACTTATAGATCCCCAGCAGACCAAACCCATTCACCTCCCAGTAACCTGGAACACACAGGCTGGGAGTGAGTGTGTGCAGGCTGGGAGTGAGTGTGTGTGTAACTGCAAAAATCAGTCTTTACAAGATAGTAAAACCTGACAAATCATTCCGCATAATGTTTTCTTGCCAGTCTCAAACTAGGAAAACTTCAATTTCTGTCAGTGTTGGACATAGTGTTAGAACTTTTAGGTTTAAGGCCAACTGGTTAGATTTAGGCGTCAGGGCTTGGATAGGTATAGGCATACAGTGAGGGAAAAAATTATTTGATCCCCTGCTGATTTTGTACGTTTGCCTACTGACAAAGAAATGAGCAGTCTATAATTTTAATGGTAGGTTTTTTGAGCAGTGAGAGACAGAATAACAACAAAAAAATCCAGAAAAAGGCATGTAAAAATGTTATAAATTGATTTGCATTTTAATTAGTGAAATAAGTATTTAATCCCCTCTCAATCAGAAAGATTTCTGGCTCCCAGGTGTCTTTTATACAGGTAACGAGCTGAGATTAGGAGCACACTCTTAAAGGGAGTGCTCCTAATCTCAGCTTGTTACCTGTATAAAAGACACCTGTCCACGGAAGCAATCAATCAATCAATCAGATTCCAAACTCTCCACCATGGCCAAGACCAAAGAGCTGTCCAAGGATGTCAGGGACAAGATTGTATACCTACACAAGGCTGGAATGGGCTACAAGACCATCTCCAAGCAGCTTGGCGAGAAGGTGACAACAGTTGGTGCGATTATTCGCAAATGGAAGAAACACAAAAGAACTGTCAATCTCCCTCGGTCTTGGGCTCCATGCAAGATCTCATCTTGTGGAGTTGCAATGATCATGAGAACGGTGAGGAATCAGCCCAGAACTACACGGGAGGATCTTGTCAATGATCTCAATGCAGCTGGGACCATAGACACCAAGAAAACAATTGGTAACACACTATGCCATGAAGGACTGAAATCCTGCAGCGCCCACAAGGTCCCCCTGCTCAAGAAAGCACATGTACAGGCCGTCTGAAGTTTGCCATTGAACATCTGAATGATTCAGAGGAGAACTGGGTGAAAGTGTTGTGGTCAGATGAGACCAAAATCGAGCTCTTTGGCATCAACTCAACTCGCCGTGTTTGGAAGAGGAGGAATGCTGCCTATGACCCCAAGAACACCATCTCCACCATCAATCATGGAGGTGGAAACATTATGCTTTGGGGGTGTTTTTCAGCTAAGGGGACAGGACAACTTCACCGCATCAAAGGGACGATGGACGGGGCCATGTACCGTCAAATCTTGGGTGAGAACCTCCTTCCCTCAGCCAGGGCATTGAAAATGGGTCGTGGATGGGTATTCCACCATGACAATGACCCAAAACACACGGCCAAGGCATCAAAGGAGTGGCTCAAGAAGAAGCACATTAAGGCCCTGGAGTGGCCTAGCCAGTCTCCAGACCTTAATCCCATAGAAAATCTGTGGAGGGAGCTAAAGGTTCGAGTTGCCAAACGTCAGCCTCGAAACCTTAATGACTTGGAGAAGATCTACAAAGAGGAGTGGGACAAAATCCCTCCTGAGATGTGTGCAAACCTGGTGGCCAAACGACAAGAAACGTCTGAGCTCTGTGATTGCCAACAAGGGTTTTGCCACCAAGTACTAAGTCATGTTTTGCAGAGGGGTCGAATACTTATTTCACTCATTAAAATGCAAATCAAATTATAACATTTTTGACATGCGTTTTTCTGGATTTTTTTGTTGTTATTCTGTCTCTCACTGTTCAAATAAACCTACCATTAAAATTATAGATTGATCATTTCTTTGTCAGTGGGCAAACGTACAAAATCAGCAGGGGATCAATAATTTTTTCCCTCACTGTATACACAGAGGCTTTGCCAGGATCACAATACATTTGGGGCTTAGCCCAACCTCTTATGATGCCGCGTGTTGTTCTAACCACCGTTTTAAGGGTTTTTAATATTAGGCCTACATTGGTTTGTGACATCTCTCTGGAACCCTAAATATTCCCAAACAACAGAAGATTTATTATTTTTCAGCGCCAAGTCATCCCTAGTCTCTATCATATTGTCCTCTCCCTAACAGCACGCCCTACTCCGCACTATTCTTTCGCAGTACGCTCTGCGACGCATCTTTGAGGATTCTGACTGGTCAGAGTACCTGCACAGCTAGTAGCCTATCGTTTCCCCGACCCGCGCGTTACTTTATTGGGTTGCGGCTATTACTTTCGTTAGTTATAGAGCCATCACGGAATTGGGATATTTTAAGAATACTCACTTTCACATTTAATAATTTGGGACGAGTGAGAGGCCTGATCATAATGTATTGTATAGTTTGATTGCCGATTTGAGACAGCTGGACATTTGAATTGTAAACGTTTATTGTCTTAAAATAGCAAAAGGTAGGGGAAGATTTGTGGTAGCACTTGTAGATTTGTGTTGACTGACACGATTGCGCCGTTCACTTGCCAGACTCCAACCTTTATACTAATAATATGAATTATTTTTAAGTAGGCAAATGGATTCAAAAAATCAACTCATAATAAACTGTATAAAAATAAAAATATGATTATAGCAAAGATGACAAACCAGTAAAAATAATTATTTTGACTGAGCGAAAAAATAAAATAAAAAGCCACAATCGCAGCTTTCTGCGGTTTAGAAATCGCACATGTTCAAATTATGATTTCAATATGACTTTGATTAATCGTGCAGCCCTACTCTTCAGCTGCACTTCTTATTGCTCCTACAATAATGATACCAAAAACATTTGCTGCCAGAATCAGATGCCAACAACGATCAGCCCTGTAACCACTCACTCTCTTTCTCTCAGCGGGCTCACACAAAATGCGTACGTAATACTGCACAGTAGATCTGCTGCTTGCATGACACAAAGGAACATTTGGGTTTTTTAATCAACAATATCATATTTTTTTAGGGCTTTAATGCATGTTCGGAATTACAGATGAATTAATGCATGTTCGGAATTATTTTTTTTAACTTTTTTTTGTAAAAAATAAAACATACATAATTTGAGATCCGGGGCTATAGCCCCGGACGTCCAGGCCTAACGACGCCCATGCATGTATATAACATGGATCCATGGAAGCATGGATTTCTGGTTTAGGGTTTGATTCCCACAATGAAAGAAAACCAGTGCGCGTGTACCTCTGGGGTCCCTGGGCGTAGCCCCGCAGTCAAGTCTCATGACAACAGGGGCAAAGGCCATGTATCCCTCCACGCAGTGTTTCCTGACAGAGTCGATGATGGAGGGGGGGAAGTGGATGTGGAGGTCACAAAGGAACACTATACTGTGCTCATCCTGGAGAGGAGCAGATTCACACTCTTGTCATGAATCTCAGCTTACGTGCAGTACGGAACACAAAAGCAGTGCTACTGCCACTGATGACATCCTACTCACAGTGATGAGGTCAATGCCAGCCTGCAGACCAGCAGAACGCTCAAAGTTCCCACTCAGCTTCAAGTACTGAAATCTAGTGCACAAACAAACACAATTAGTGGTGAAAGTAGGCAGCTGGTGAAAACATGAATTCATCCTGAATATGGCTCCTGACCTGTCTAACAGTTTATTTTAGTCTTCTTCATGGTGAGTATTCTTTAGTAATTCACTGCAGAGGTCTTCCATTTTCCATCACTGAGCTTACCAGGGCACTGTATTTTAATTACTTAGAGACATTTGCAGCAGAATTTCATAACAGTAAATAAAGTGCACATGGTAAAATCTTTCTCAGAGGGCCTTAGATCTCTGTTTGTCTGGGCATGATGTAACACCACACACCTGTATGGGTTAGCTCACACCAAGTTTCTGATCTTTATGTAGCTGGACACTCAGAGTTCACGTTTGGTTCACTAGAATGTCCATCACTATTAGGGTGTTGGAATTCTTTTAAAGGGGAGTAATGCGCACAATTAGCCCCCAGGTGACTTTAAAGTTTGCCAATGAGATGAAGACATTAAGACTCTCAGCGTACCTATGCAGTTTGGATGCCTTCAGTGCTCTCTCGATGTCCATGTCAGTGCTGTTGTAGTCAGTAATGATGAGGTTGAAGTTGGGGTCTCCAGTGCTGTGGTACAGACCCTCCATGTCAACAATCAGCTGCTGCACCCACCGGGCCTGGTTCTTCACTGACTCACACACATACACAAAGAAACCCTTAGGCATGTCTACAGTGCGTATACACGTGTGTATATACAGTTAGGTCTGGAAATATTTGGACAATGACACAAATTTCATTATTTTGTCTCTGTACGCCACCACAATGGATTTGAAATGAACAAACCAGGATGCAATTGAAGTGCAGACTTTCAGCTTTAATTCAAGGTTTTGAACAATAATATCATATGAAACATTTAGGAATTGCTACCATTTTCATACACAGTCCCCTTATTTCAGGGGCTCAAATGTAATTGGACAAATTAACACAATCTTAAATAAAATGTTAATTTTTAATACTTTGTAGAGAATCCTTTGCAGGCAATGACTGCTTGAAGTCTGGAACGCATGGACATCACCAAACGCTGGGTTTCCTCATTTGTGAAGCTTTGCCACAAAACTGCCACAACTGTCTTCAGTTGTTGTTTGTTCGTGGGTCTTTTTGCCTTAAGTTTTGTCTTCAGCAAATGAAATGTATGCTCGATCGAGTTGAGATCAGGTGATTGACTAGGCAATTGCAAAATATTCCACTCCTTTGCCTTAAAAAACACCTGGGTTGCTTTTGCAGTATGTTTTGAGTCACTGTCCATTTGTAAAGTGAAGGGCCGTCCAATCAACTTTGCTGAATTTGGCTGAATCTGAGCAGACAATATATCCCTATACACTTCAGAATTCATCCGGCTGCTTCTGTCTTCTGTCACATCATCAATAAACACTAGTGACTCAGTGCCACTGGAAGCCATGCATGCCCATGCCTTCACACTGCCTCCACTGTGTTTTACAGTTGATGTGGTATGCTTCGGATCATGAGTTGTTCCAAGTCTTCTCCATACTTTTTTTCTTCCCATCATTCTGGTTGATCTTAGTTTCATCTGTCCAAAGAATGCTGTTCCAGACTTGGATAATGATATGCCTACCTCCTGGAGCGTTCTTCACTTGGCTGGATGTTGTGAAGGAGTTTTTCTTTACCATGGAAAGGATCCTACAATCATCCCCCACTGTTGTCTTCAGTGGACATCCTGGCCTTTTTGTGTTGCAGAGCTCACCAGTGCGTTCTTTTTTTCTCATAATGTACCAAACTGTTGATTTGGCCACTCCTAATGTTCCTGCTATCTCTCTGATGGATTTTTTTTGCAGCCTAAGGATGGCCTGTTTCATTTGCATTGAGAGCTCCTTTGACCGCATGTTGTGGGTTCATAGCAATAGTTTCCAAATGTGAATGCCACACCTGGAATCAACTACAGACCTTTTACCTGCTTAATTGATGAAGAAATAACGAAGGAATAGCCCACACCTGTCCATGAAACAGCTTTTGAGTCAATTGTCCAATTACTTTTGGTCCCTTGTAAAAGAGGGGTGTACATATTAAAGAGCTGTAATTCCTTAACCCTTACTCCAATTTGGATGTGAATACCATCAAATTAAAGCTGAGAGACTGCACCTTAAGCCAATATTCATTATTGTAACCAATATTATTTAACTCTAACTCGAATATATATTGGTAAACAGCCAAAATAACAAAACTTGTGTCACTGTCCAATTATTTCCGGAATTATTTTTTCCCGTAATTCACTTCTGTATTGTACATTTTTTATTCTAATAATTTGAGATACTGGATTTTTGATTTCCATGTGCTATAAGCCGTAATCATTGAAAGAAAAAAGGCTTGAAAGAAAATGCTTGAAATGTTTCACTTTGTGTAATGAATCTAGAATATATGAAGGTGTCACTTTTTGATTTGAATTACGGGAAAAAATAAATGAACTTTTCCACAATATTCAAATTTTTTGAGACGCACCAGTATACACATATATACATACATATACAATACACATATACACACCTGGGACTATGAAGTGTACAGTGGCAGTTGGGTTCCACTGAAAGCCTACAGGGTTACATAACAACATTTCAGGAATAAGAGGCTGGAGTCTCCGGGTCCGGCTGTGGCGAATCAGAGCGTAGATATATTGTGACAGGCGTAGGTGTTGGCCATTCATGTCTCTCAGCTCCAGCTCCAGGAAGTACCTGCTGCCCTGAGCCCCATCCACCCTCCTCTCAATGTTTAACACACGCACCAGGGAAAAACGCCTAGAGGGAGAGACAGATTGAGTAAAAGCGCACACGCACGCACGCGCACGCACACGCACATTTTAATACTCAGTTGTTGAGAAGTAACAATTAGCTGACATACCCAAAATTCTATTTCCTCTAACGCTTAACCTAACCTTGAAATCCTAATCCGTAACCCAACCCTAAACCTAGTCCTTGGGGTTTCTAAAACAAAGAACTGGAGAAAGGTCCTCCTCATTTTTTTGTTTACCAAACTTGTGTATTTTTGTGAGAACCTTTGAGGAACCACTCACTAGAATCGCAATACAAGTACACCATCAGACCTTTTTAAATCAGCAGTGGTCAAAAAGTGCTTATACAGATACCAAGAATTAACCCTGAAAAGCCCATAATGTATAAGGTGAATCACAGTGGCTAAAACAAATCCCTATGAAAGCAGGACAAATAAACAAACACACATATACACACTGACCCATGGTGTTTGGTGTTTAGTTTGTCCATGAAAGCCTTGACAACAGGCAGAGCGTCACTAGCACGGAGCAGCAGGTTACCAGACACATTACAGCGGAGGTCTATCCAATCAGAGCGCATCGCCTGTAGGTTGACAGGGGTCACCTGGAATGTCTGTGCCCAGTTCACCTCAGGGTCAAACACAGGTGGGAAGGTGGAATCATAAGCCTGCTCCACTTCAGAATCACGCCCCAGGCCCCATAAAGACTTTCTCTCACCCTCTCTCTCCCACTCTCTTTCATCCCCTTCCCCTCTGTCAATCCCTTCAACCAGATGGTTCATCTCTGGGACCACGCTAACACTTTGCAATGTTTCGTCATTGTCAGGTTGCTGATGTGACTTAATCTGCGTGTTTGCTTGAAATAAGATATCGGCCTCTAGGTCCTGGCCTCTCTTCCTGGTCTCTGCTGGTTTGTCTCTCTCTGTTGCTCTGCCTTGTCTTTTTAGTGGATGTTCTGGTATATCTTTGTCTATGTTTTGTTTTAGTTTTTGTAGTGCAGGTAAAATATTGGAATCAGCTGAGTTCTGTTTTGCTTGTCCATCTCTGGATTGTTCAGGGGCTGCTGGTCTCAACACTAATTTGTCTACTGATTTCCATCCTTGTTTATGTTCCCCTGCTCTGGACTTTTCCATTTTTATTTTTGTTGGTCTGTGCTGTTCAGCTGGTCTAGCCGCTGATCTCAGCTGTTCTGTTGATGTAGTGTTCAGGTGTCTTTGTGACCTAGGACCAGGGCCCAGTTCTTTTGGTTTGGTTTGGACTACAGCTGGCTGCTTGACTACAGCAGAAGTCTTTGTCTCTCTCCTCCTCCTCCTCCTCTTCCTCCTTTTCCGGTATATGTGAGTATCAGATGTGCTTCTAGGTGTGCGTAATGCGTCGGCCTGTGGCAAGGAGAAGAGTTTGCGTCGTCGTCTCTGGGTGTAATCATCAAAGTCGTCTCCATAGTCAGAAGGAGTGTGGTCTTTCTCACTAGCCCCTCCTACATTTGGAAGGGCCTCGCTCCCTTGGACTGTGTTTCTCCACCTCAAGATGCCAACGTCTACCAAAAAACATGCAGACGGGCGTGTTAAATGAAAACTAAGGCTGACCCACAACAGAAATGTAGTTTTTTACAGACTGTTTCATTAGGTATGTGTCTCTCCTACCTCTAGCTATGTGCTCTCCCTTTGGCCCATCTGGCTCATCCAGTCTCATGTACCTGGAAAAAACATTCCTTGGAAACAGTGGAGATAGAAGACAAGTAGAGATGGAAGGGAGGTACTTTCTCGTCATTGTTCTCTATTGCTATTATTATTATTATTATTCAATTCAAAAGAACTGTTATAGCACCCTGCCTTCTGTTGTTTGGTAATGGTAATATTATCATATAGATATACGACTTTCAATTATTCAAATATGTACAGGAGAAAGGCAGAAATGTATGTCATTGGTTGTCTCAATGAAGAGGGCAGAGTTTGCATTTCAATTACTCAGACATACTCAAAGGAAGGTAATCTACGCCCTCTCAATTGAGTAAAGCAATCGCAGATTTCTTCCTTCCTGCAGATCTGTCTTCATTAAAACTCTGTCCCGTTCTCAAACCAGAGCGATAGGTTGAAGTAGTAATCCATTTCCCTGTCCATTCTACTTGATAACATTACCAACACCATCTACTTCAACTCCTCACCTTCCCAGGTACATAGGACTGTCGTGGTAGAAACACGTGTTGTATGTCTCCATGTGTGTGAGCCGTGTGTAGTCATTGGGGTAGATGTAGGACATGTGGACCTGAAAACACAAACAACATAGTAATAGCATGCTAATAGCCTGCTAACACCACATCAACCCCATCTCAATTGTTTTTATTACAGGAACTTAAGGTGTAGTGTTGAGGGAACTTACAAACTGCAGGCCTTGGTATCGTAGTAGGGGGAAACCTTTGATGACGTAGCTGGGTTTATAGGAGCAATCAGGTAACACACCTTCTAGATATTTACTCTCTAGGGGAGGGACTACACACACACACACACACACACACACACACACACACACACACACACACACACACACACGTTTGTCTATGTTCCAACTGAGGTGTTGTAGTGTGCCGGAGTGAGACAATGATTAATTACTCTGGTAGAGTGTGTCTCGTGGATCATCTCTTAGCATGTCGGCAACAGCCTGCTTGTCAGGCTGGTTGCTAGGCAAGAGGCTGTGACTGGCGACTGTTTGAGGTATGTGAATGACATCATCCATCCTCAGACTAGACTCATCTGTACACACACACACACAAACACACAAACACACACACAAAATAAAGGTCCGAAACAACTAGGATCAAGTAGCGAAACAGAAATGGATTAGTTAGTGTTGGTATGTACTTACTAGCGTAGAGGGAGATGTACTTGGAACTGATAACTTTAAACCTTAGATCTTCTTGGTTCAGCTGCCACTGTGTCAAAACAAATACAGACACTGAATACTACCACCCACATGCACGCACGCACGCACGAGTAGAGAAGAGGGAAAACTCACTGCCACCTCCACGTGGTCTGTCCCTCTGTCGTTTTGTTTGTGGACAATCTCAAAGAAGTACTTCCTCTGAACCAACAACCTGCAACACACACTGAACTGTTACTGTTTATTTGTAGATATACACAAACATGTTAATTATGGTAGATTTTTAGGCATTTTCATTGTTTTTGGTTTTATCAGCCAACCTGCACATGATGGAAGTACGAGAGTAAATATTATTTCATAGAAAGAAAATGAATTACTAAAATTATAGACCAAAATGACTGACTTTTAGTAATTTCATTTGTTATATGAACTAATGCATATTTAGGCAACCTCTTGTGCAGAATCAAAAAGCACTGTCCAACTACATTAAGGCCGTTGTCCAGAGCTTTAGTACATTGATAAAATAGCTGACAAAATGAACACACACTGCTCATATTAGGAACTTCCTATGACATCATGTCATGTGTACAATGATTAGACATTATATAGCATAGTTTATATACTCTGCTTCTGACTGATTTTCCATTGTCTGTCTCTGTACGCGTGATGATGCAAACCCAGTGGAGTCTTTCATAGTAAACTATGTGCTTTGACTTTCAGTTTCGTATGTTTCAATTGATTTAGTTTGATAATGTGCAATTCAAAATCTTATTTTACATTATCGTAAGCCTGGAAGAATAACCATAAAACTAAAACTAACCCTAAACCTAACATGGCCTTTTTTTACTCATGGGGACTGATCTTCTGTTACTTGCCAGTATAGTTAATAAAGGACACAGGCACCTCAGAGGTGTGTGTTTCTCTGTGTCAGCGTGTGTGTGTTTCTCTGTGTCAGTGTGTGTGTGTTTCTCTGTGTCAGTGTGAGTGTGTTTCTGTGACAGTGTGTGGTTATTCCCCCTGGCTCAGTGCCGTAACACCAAGGCACTACATAAAGAACCTATCAACCTTGGCAAAAATAACTATAAGCCCCATGTGTGGGTGTTCTGTTATTCATCGGAGACATCCAGATACAAACACAGCATTTTGTTACACCCCACGGTTCAAGGAATGACAGCCTTCACTAATAAACATCAAACACAGCATTGTGTTTACACCCCACGGTTCAAGGAATGACAGCCTTCACTAATAAACATCAAACACAGCATTGTGTTTACACCCCACGGTTCAAGGAATGACAGCCTTCACAAATAAACATCAAACACAGCATTGTGTTTACACCCCAGGGTTCAAGGAATGACAGCCTTCACTAATAAACATCAACACAGTATCCTGCGAGACTCACCTAACTGGTCTGGAAGTCTGACTAGCGTACTTCACAAACTCACCAGGAGCCGTCCACTCCATGCCAGTCTGAAACACACGCACACGCGCACGCACACGCGCACGCACACACGCACGTAAGAGATTCAGCAGGAGGCAGGGAGGTGAAGGTGTTAAATGTATTTCCACAACCTTAGGGATGACGGCAATGTTAATTACACCAAAATATATACGATAATGCATTAGTGGAGAGATGTGCCTAGTGTGTCATTCCCACACGTAAATACATCCAGACATCCATTTACCCTGCTGTTAGGTTAAAGTACAGCAGTGTTACCAAGCCCACAAACATGCAGAAGCCTGTCAAAATCTCAAATAAACAAACATTACTGTCACTGGAGCCATTTCTGGTATGCAGGTGCATAGACATTTACACACACCAAGAGCCCACCTTGCCGATCCAGGCCAGTAGCTGTAGGTTGAGCGGAGAGTCATCCCAGCTCAGCCAGAATTCAGAGTTATCATCAGAACTCACAGCGAACACAAATTCACCTGGAACACACACACACAGACACACGCAGACACATAGAATTAATTAGGTGTTCATCTAGGTTTAGTATTTTAGCCCTGGTAGTTCAGTTGCCTTGTGCAAAGTACAACTATCAGATCTGCAAGTATATTTGATTGGCTGACTTTATGCTCCTACAATGTTAAAAGCCTTGGTTCCGGTTTTGCAGACACAGATAAAGCATAGTCTTAGACTAAAAAAAATCTATTTCAATGGCCCTTGGTCTTACACTGCATCCAACTGCCTAGATATTACACTTAAAGAGGAACAGAAGCACTAGATTCCAGAAAACCAGCTAACTATGAATCAACATGTGTTTATCAGAGTAATACTTCACTGACTGGAGAAAAAAACAAGTATTAATATTCAGTTTGTGTTCTCTAAAGCTGGTGAAGTTCATCAATATCTTTCTAATGGTTGTCTTCTAGATATTACTTTTCAGTTGTCTCAGCCGGTTGAGTACATTGATTTTGTCAATGAACTGTTTTTTGCAGGAACATGATAGGCCTCAACCAAATGTTAACATCATCTCTGGAAAAGGAGAGGACAAATAGGCTGTGATGTCTTTCTTTCAAAGGCAGTAGGCCTTGCAACTTGAACAAAAGGGTACCGTTTGTGTAGGGGTGAAGGTAGCCAAAGATCCTGAGGCCATAGTTTGTCCATCTGGGAGAAACAGCCAGCTTCTTTACTGTGGTTCTAACCTAAATAAAGAGAGAAAATACTGAGCGAAAATAAGACAGAAGAGGTAAAGAGCTAAGCTGACACTTGGCATGCCTTGTGTGTTGGTTGAGGGCATGATGTGCATGAGTAGCATCTTACATGTTGGCGCTAAAGTACTTGGAAATCTGAGATGGTTTGACAGGAGTAAATAATCAGTTAATAACTCCACCTTGCCCTTGGATAGCTTAGGTGGAAGACTAATCATACGATATATACAAATGAAATCCTCTCAGATCTCCACAAGTGGTTAGTGTATAGAGTTTAGGGCTCAATTTGGGGTTGGGAGTGTGTGTGCGTGTGCGTGTGTGTGACTCACGTGTGGGTAGAGTGGGTAATGGAGGTTCTGGCGGAGCTGAGCTGTAGAGCTGCCACACCAGTCCTCAAAGACATGCAGATTAGCCTTTCCCTTATACTGAACACGAAGAGAGGAAGAAGGGCCATGACAGTGAAATGATGACCGCATACACCACTCCCCATGTATAACCCGTGTTCATAGGCAAAAGCGAATTTTAAAACAGAAATGTTTATGTACTGTTTATCAAAATGTACCACTGTGTCTCTTCAAATATATTACAAGGCATTTACAAGCCTGGACAGATTGTGGAGGGTTTCTGTGGAGACTAAAGCTTGTACCTCTGGCCTCCAAAGCTGAGGGGTATAGCTGGAACGCCAGACTTCGAACCCCCCCCCCTCATCACCTCCAACCTGTAACACACACACACACTCATGAGGTAACTCATTTCCTAATTCTACATTTTATCCCTTAACCTTCTCTGCATACCATCTCTCTCCGTCTTCTCCCCCATCCTTACCACTCTCTCTTGGGCACGTCTTTTCCCAGGTCTATTCTCAGAGGCTAAACGGAAACCTGCTGACACACAGACAGAGAGAGAGACAGAGAGAGATTTATTTTTCCTTTTCATTCATGCTTTACCTATTTGCTCATTGTTACAACATTGTAAAGCTAATAACATTTGAAATTCATATCCAGGGTTTTTCCTGGCTGAAAATTAGTCAAGGGTGGTACCCTAACCCCTGCTACCCCGCCCTCTACCGGACACCCCTCTATGATGTACTTTATATAATGAAAGTACACTTGAAAAAGAAAACTATTATAGTGTTAAATCTGCCCTGTTGTCCATGTCCACCTGAGCAGCTAATCCACACTACCATGTCCTCCCTAATACAATAGCAACCAAAAAACAAGCAATAAATCTATTCTTTACATATTAACATGTTACACATTTGTTTTTGTTTTTTTGTTTTTTACATATGTAGGATTTTCCCCTCGTGATTTGTTTTGTTCTCCTCTGCCTGTCCAAGACTAGTAGACATTTTATTGGATTTAAGTACATCTAGCCTATAGTTTCTGCTTGGCTATTTTCCTATGCCCCCAAACACATTGGCTCCACAATGCTTATGGCATACAGAGCATATCATTCCCTCTTCATTATGTCTGAGCCACCCAACAACATTTTGCCATTGAACATCAAAACTATGTTTATTAGAAGATCTAGGAATCACATAAAAAAATATGAAATCACTCATCAAGCACCATAATTAATCGGTCAATATTATTGTTGTCTATTTCTGTTGTTATACTATGTTCTTCTTAATTTGACTTGCATTAAAAATCAGAGCTGTAGGCCTATATATTATTGGAAAAAAATCTGATTCTACCAGATGTCATCTGAAACGTTAACAAATGTTATGCAGATTGGATGTAGTTTAGGCATTACGTTTTATTTAAATATTTTGACATTCGTGGAGGTAAAAGAAAACTAGGTTCCACTTGTTTTTCCAACGTTACTCATCTCCGTGAAGCGTCTAGGAGCAACAACAGCACAGCCACGAAGTGGTTGACCATGCAAACTCACAGAGCGGGGTGCCGAGTGCTGAAGTGCGTAGAAATCGCCTATCATCTGTCGCATCACTCACCACAGAGTTCCAAACTGCCTTTGGAAGCAATATCAGCACAAGAGCTATGCATTGGGAGCTTCACAAAATGGGTTTCCATGGCCGAGCAACTGTATGTAAGCCTCCCATTAACATGTGCAATGCCAAGCATCGGCTGGGTGGTGTAAACCATGCCGCCACTGGACTCTGGAGCAGTGGAAACGTGTTCTCTGGAGTGATGAATCACACATCACTATCTGGCAGTTTGGTGGACAAATCTGGGTGTAGCAGATGCCAGAAGAACACTACCCACCGGAATGCATAGTGCCTACTGTTAAGTTTGGGGGAAGAGGCATAATGAGCTGGGGGTGTGCTTCAGGGTTTGGGCTAGGCCCCTTTGTTCCAGTGAAGGGTCATCTTAATGCTACAGGATACAAAGACATTTTAGACAATTGGGTGTTTTTCAACTTTGTGGCAACAGTTTGGTGAAGGCCCTTTCCAGTTCCAGCATGACTGTGCCCCTGTGCACAAAGTGGGGTCCATAAAAACATGGTTCGGCAAGCTTAGTCTGGAGGAACTTGAGCGGCCTGCACAGAGCCCAGACCTTAACCCCACTGGTATGAATTGGAACGGCGACTGCGAGCCAGACTCTCACCCAACATCTGTGCCTGTCCTCACAAATGCTCTTTTGGCTGAATTCCCACAGAGACACTCCAAAATCTTATGGAAAGCCTTCCCAGAAAAGAAGCTGTTATAGCTGCAAAGAGTGGGCCAACTCCATATTAATGTCCATGGTTTTGAAATGGGATGTCCAATAAGCTCAAATAGGTGCGATGGTTGGGTGTCCACATACTTTTGGTCATATTGTTTGCCTCGGCAATGGCTGTCCAAGTCAGCTGGGAGTTATAGCAATTTAGCAGGGCCTTAATCACGAATGGAATATCATGAACTTGTGAAGAAAATGGGGTACGTATTACAAAGCCAACAGAAACCTCATACTGTAGAATTCTTGTTTCATTTTTTATTTAAATCGTTATTTAAACAGGGAAATCAAGCTGAGAACAAGGTCTCTTTTGCAGTTGAGCCTGGTGTTACAGCAAGAACATTTAAAAAAAGAAAACAATAAAACACAGGAAAGGCAGCACACACATTAAGAAAAGCAATCACAGTTCAGATCTGCTTATGTTTCTAACTTAAGTTCATTCAGCAAAGAATTCCAAGAATATGGGGATCTGGTATCTCTCCAGTACTAGCAAGTCTTGTGAGCGTGTCTGAAATTAATAAAGAGCAGACAGAACCTTAATCATAACCATAATCTAACACTGACATAAAAGTAGTTTGCACAACTTCCTTTCTATGCTGAGATGACAGGCATAATTTGTTTCTACCAAGCTAATACAGCTAATTGAATCAAATTATTAATTAGCCAATTGTTCCCCAACCAAAGATCAACAATCTTATTTGTTAAAGCAGTTTTGAGAGTTAAATACCTTACCTACCTTATTTACTACATTTATAGGCATCGTATAATGAACAATAACAGAAACGGAATGAGTGCATGGACTTGCCAGGGAACTTGCAATCTAGCAGGAGTCCAGCACACTTCACTGCTGGATGCAAAAGCCTTGCGGAGAGAGCGTTTCCACTGATAGGCATACATGTGTATGTATGCATAAAGAATGTATATATATTATATATGCATACAGAAATATATATATATATATAT
>JACXGI010013239.1:0-21186 GCA_016801175.1 Esox masquinongy | reverse complement strand
ACCCCTCTGAGCCTGGGTCCTCTCTAGGTTTCTTCCTAAATTTCGGCCTTCTTAGGGAGTTTTTCCTAGCCACTGAAATTCAACACTACTGTTGTTTGCTCCTTGGGGTTTTAAGGCCGGGTGTTTTGTAAAAGCACTTTGTGACAACTGCTGATGTAAAAAGGGCTTTATAAATAAATTTGATTGATTGATTGATTCCTGATTGACTGGTAGTTGTCTTTCCTTAACACACATGCGCGTTAAAACTGAATTTCAGAAAGTACGAAATATTGCTGTGGAGTCAATCCACGTCTTTTAGTGTCTCTGCCATTTAGCAGTATGGTGGAGGAAGGTAAAGTCAAAACATTCTGCTCCTTACTGGTTTGCCCCAGATGTTTTCCCCATCACTGTGGTCTCAGTGGCTGCTGGATCTCATCAGCTTTCGGAGCAATGGCCCTGCAGCATGTGAAAAAAGTAGTTGAGGCCGTACTCAGAGTTCTGAATGCACAGTTCGGTAGCTTAAGATCTCTACGATACCTTTGAATGATGTTTCTTTGGTTGGTTCATTTCAACTTTAAACACATTGTGCATCATAGTGTGTTTTTTTGCAATTTAGTAATTGCAAAAAATTTAATTTAGTATTAAGTTAATTTAGTAATTTAGTATTAAGTTACTGAAATATTAGCAGTGTATGCGACATAAATCATAGTAGGTAACCAAATTATAAATTATTTGTAAATTTACAGAATTCAATAACAAAAATGAAATACTGCAGGTCCACGTTGACAAAGAATTGCGTTTAACGTAAGAAAACTGGTCAAATTGCATAGCTGCCGTGCTCTCCATTTGCATACTGTCACTAAAATTCAGGGCCTCTCCAGAGTCCAAACATTGCTCCACCTTTTCCTTCAATACCATCTGTTCGGTGCAGAAGGCTGTCGTGCCTCAAGACACAAACCAGGTGATCCACGACAGCCAGCTAGCCCACATTTCCACAGCCGTGTATGTAACGGAGCCCTCATCCTCAACAAGTCAGTAAGCCCACTAGTAAACTAAGTAGATTAATGGATGGTTAACCAGTATAAGATCCGGGTTAAGTCGTGGTAGAAGGTAAGTGTAATTTTGGTGCTCATACAGTGAGGGAAAAAATTATTTGATCCCCTGCTGATTTTGTATGTTTGCCCACTGACAAAGAAATGATCAGTCTATAATTTTAATGGTAGGTTTATTTGAACAGTGAGAGAAAGAATAACAACAAAAAAGTCCAGAAAAACACATGTCAAAAATGCTATAAATTGATTTGCATTTTAGTGAGTGAAATAAGTCTTTGATCCCCACTCATTCAGAAAGATTTCTGGCTACCAGGTGTCTTTTATACAGGTAACAAGCTGAGATTAGGAGCACACTCTTAAAGGGAGTGCTCATAATCTCAGTTTGTTACCTGTATAAAAGACACCTTTCCACAGATCAATCAATCAATCAATCCAAATTCTCCATCATGGCCAAGATCAAAGAGCTGTCCAAGGATGTCAGGGACAAGATTGTAGACCTACACAAGGCTGGAATGTGCTACAAGACCAAGGTGACAACAGTTGGTGCGATTATTCGCAAATGGAATAAACACAAAAGAATTGTCAATCTCCCTCGGTTTGGGGCTCCATGCAAGATTTCAGCTCGAGGAGTTGCAATGATCATGAGAACGGTGAGGAATCAGCCCAGAACTACACGGGGGGATATTGTCAATGATCTCAAGGCAGCTGGGACCATAGTCACCAAGAAAACAATTGGTAACACACTACGCCATGAAGGACTGAAATCCTGCAGCGGCCGCAAGGTCCCCCTGCTCAAGAGAGCACATGTACAGGCCTGTCTGAAGTTTGCCAATGAACATCTGAATGATTCAGAGGAGAACTGAGTGAAAGTGTTGTGGTCAGGTGAGACCAAAATCGAGCTCTTTGGCATCAACTCAACTCGCCGTGTTTGGAGGAGGAGGAATGCTGCCTATGACCCCAAGAACACCATCCCATGGAGGTGGAAACATTGTGCTTTGGGGGTGTTTTTCTGCTAAGGGGACAGGACAACTTCACCGCATCAAAGGGACGATAGATGGGGCCATGTATTGTCAAATCTTGGGTGAGAACCTCCTTCCCTCAGCCAGGGCATTGAAAATGGGTCGTGGATGGGTATTCCAGCATGACAATGACCCAAAACACACGGCCAAGGCAACAAAGGAGTGGCTGAAGAAGAAGCACATTAAGGTCCTGGAGTGGCCTAGCCAGTCTCCAGACCTTAATCCCATAGAAAATCTGTGGAGGGAGCTCTGCAAAGAGGAGTGGGACAAAATCCCTCCTGAGATGTGTGCAAACCTGGTGGCCAACTACAAGAAACGTCTGACCTCTGTGATTGCCAACAAGGGTTTTGCCACCAAGTACTAAGTCATGTTTTGCAGAGGGGTCGAATACTTATTTCACTCTTTAAAATACAAATCAGTTTGTAACATTTTTGACATGCGTTTTTCTGGATTTTTTTGTTGTTATTCTGTCTCTCACTGTTCAAATAAACCTACCATCAAAATTATAGACGGATAATTTCTTTGTCAGTGGGCAAACGTACAAAATCAGCAGGGGATCAAATATTTTTTTCCCTCACTTTATAGCGTACGTGTAAGATGGTGAATTCAATCTGAAATATTTTTTGATAATATCTTAGTGTTGCCTTTCTAAAAACCCTCCCCGGGAGAAAGCAGATTGGTTCTGGGCCATTACAATCTGATGTTGATATAACCTCTAAATATTTTTTTTTACACTGCAAGACAAAGTAGTTGAGAGTTAAAGGGGAGTGTTTTTTTATTGAGTGAATTTTTGCTCACATTCTGGCGTTAGCTAATGTTGTACAACGTAAGCAGGTGCTCCTTTAAGGGCCGGACCAGAACCGCAGAAATGTAAGGAAGGCCCAGCCCAGGGCTTTGAATAGCCACCACTGCTGCCACCCGCTCTCCTTTATTCCTCTGCCACTCTCTCTTTCAGTTACAGTCAGACTAAAATAGCAAGCTAAATTGGCATGAACCGAGAGTCATTTGTAAATTCCCTCCCAACTGGATAGAAAACAAAGGGTTTCACGAGAGAAATGGGTCTGTTGAGTTAATGTATAGTTTTGAATTGTTTATTCTCCGGGCTGGGGATGAAGTCAGCAATGAACATGTGTACAACACCTACGGCATATGAACCCCTTTTAAGTGTTTGATCAAATAAGATACCTGAGATTGCGACGGGAAAGACACCCAGAATGTATTGTGAACCTCTGCCCGCCCAGCTATAAGAAGGTGGGTTCTTCCCCTTCAGTCTGTCTCTACCTAGGAGGTTTTCCTGGACACTGTTGTCCGCTCAGTGGGTTTAGAAAAATGGAACTGGACACGAAGAACTGACAAAGACAGGTATTATGCATTGGGTGCATAGACCTGGGTAGACATTGTACCACTGTCTGCCTCATCATGGTGCTTGAGAGGATGAGACATACCGTTAATATGGCCACCATTGAAGTAACACGTGCATACTGACATCCGTGGTGTGTTACTTGAACCGGTATATTCCCAAGGTTCCTGTGATTATGTCATAATTGATCAGGAGGAATTCACACCCAGTTGCCTCCTTTTGGTGGTGTAAATCCTGAACAGCCATGCAAAAAACAAGCATTTGGGCATCGGAGTAGTCTATACACGAGGGACATTCCTGCACCCTGTGTTTGTAGGAGGGGGTTACAAGGGCACAGGAAGGAGGACCTGAGGAACTCAGGGTCAGTAGGGATCTGTGAAAGATCACCGGTAAATGTGCATGGACATTAACAATAGAAAAACCCATTCAACCCGAGTTTCCAAAAAGCCTTTCATTTAAAAAAATAAAAAAAACTGCACCAACGGTATTTGGTTTTCTAAATTAGAGCCTTGACTCTGAGAGGAGTGGGTTGGCGGAGCTGGAGCCATGGGGATCTGGGAAGAGAACCGAGCTTTCTGACTCCGACGTGGCACTGTGACGTGCCGAACCGACTGAGCCCAGAAGACAATCCCATTCCGCCGCTAGGCAAAAGAGAGGGGGAGGGAAAAAGTGGAGAGTGGGATACGGAAAGAGAGCAAGCCAGAGAGAGAGAGAGAAAGAGCAACAAAATAGACCAGAGTTATTGAAGGCACATATTGCTTGAATTAAATTGCAGGGGAGGGGAAGGAGAGAGAAAGAAAAAGGCTTTGCATTCTTTTCCATTGAGGTCAGCGTTTTATCACCTCCCATGACCATATTCTCTGGCCTGTACAGGCTGCAGTGTCTTCCACATCAGTCCTGCTGCATCGTAGGAGATGACCTGACTGCCCTATCTCAGTCGTATAAGACAAAAGTCTGGGGTTGTATCCAGCGTCACTATGTTATAGACCAGGCATAGGAAACTAGGTTCAGCTGCAGGACATATTTTGCTGGATGAGATGGCTGAGGGAATCTCATGAGATGGCTGAGGGAGATCTCATCCAGCATAATAATTATAAAATAAAAGTTGTGTACAGAAAATTGACTGCAGCTAAGTCCCGAAAATATTGTATTTGAAGATAACAATCATTTCTTACCTTGATTACATAGACACATGATCACATAATGTCTCCTATTTTATTTTCAGGAATACTTAGCAAACAAATGTACCCGCCCCTCCCAAATATAAAATTACATGTATTGGCCCACAAAGCCGAATGTTGCTGACTCGTAGTCCAGACTCTAACACCCTGGTGCTATGCTAGGGACCGTCAGCGGATCACTTTACTTTATAGATTCAGATCTTTAACCCCAGATTGGACTGCGTTTTTACAGTGGCTGCAACCTTTTGAAGATTTTTCTTCAAGAGGTTTTGTTTTTATTTGCCCTCAAAATGTCCAGATTTATTGAACACAATGGCACCTGGCATTGGTTCTCTTTTTGAGGATTTGATGTGAATAAATGTAGCTTTTATTTAAACAGCCCACATTAATTGTGGTTGCCGGGAAATTCAGTTTTATTATCCTGCTACTTGGTTCGTTGCCATGGATAGTCTGGTTGGATTAGTAAGCATGAGGTAGCAAGCAGCTACAATTACCTGATAACAGGACAAGACTCTAGGTTTCCCATGGGGCACACCTGGCAAAGGCACTTCACTGAAATGCAGAGAAGCGCCTCTACAGCCTGGGACATGCAACCTCGATTCCAGATTGTGTCACAGCCAGCCAATTGTTTTGTCCTCCGAGACATTCTGCTGACTTCCGGTTTAGTGAGCAGTGTGGATAAGAAGGAGTGCAGCTTCTTTTTGTCTCTTATCTACAGCCTGCTGGGGAGTTTCCGTGAGAAGGTTGTAAATACTCAACCTAGTACATTATATAATACTGGATTATCTTTATCCCATAGGTTAAGGATGCTAAAGTTATTGAAGGTGAACATGAAATAGAGGCCCTTTTCCTCTCACATTCACCAGGAGGCCCCCCTACTCTCACATTTGCCAGGAGGCCCCCTCCTCTTACATTTACCTGGAGGCCCCCCTCCTCTCACATTTACCAAGAGGCCCCCACTCCTTCCACATTTACCAGGAGGTCCCTGCTTCCACATTTACCAAGAGGCCCCGCTCCTTCCACATTTACCAGGAGGCCCCTGCTTCCACAATTACCAGGAGGCCCCTCCTTCCACATTTACCAGGAGGCCTCCCTCCTTCCACATTTACCAGGAGGACCCTGCTTCCACATTTACCAAGAGGCCCCGCTCCTTCAACATTTACCAGGTGGCCCCTGCTTCCACATTTACCTGGAGGCCCCTCCTTCCACATTTACCAGGAGGCCCCCCTCCTTCCACATTTACCACAAACCCCCATTCTTCCACATTTACCCCCTACCCCCGCAGTGTTGCTGAGTACAGTACAATAATGCATTACATTATTGGGGCTTCATGTAGCTCAGTTGCTAGAGCATGGCCCTTGCACAGGGTTAGTGGTTCGAGACTCACAGGAGACCAGTAAAACAAAGGAATCACATACTAATTTTATACAAGGGTCTGCTAAATGACTGTCTTTACATTGGTGTTTGGATTTGTTTTCCTGGGCTCAATCACTTACACTGTGGCTATATCTGTGCATCAGACCCAACTCCCTGAATCCTTAAGAAAGCATAGCCAATCATCTGGGTTCATCTTGTCTCGTTTTTCTCTCTACCTCTTTTTTTCTGCCCATACTCCCTCCTCTCTCTCCCTTCCTCCCTCCCTCCTCTTACTGTTTGCCTTTCTGACCCCCCATCTCTTCTTTCTCTGTCTTTTTACCTCCTCTGTACTCTGCTGTAGTATTTTCTCCACCTCCTCTTTTTTTCCAATACCAGCTGTTTTATTTGTCTTTCCATAATATTCACTTCCAGACTGCTCCTCCTGGTCAATTCTTCTATTTTAGTCTTTCTTTGCCACTCTTCCTGCTTTACAGACTGTAACTGCAGTGTTCTCGCTTTTCTGGTGTGTTTTCATCCACTGTCTTTGCCTTTCAATTTGTTACTTTCACAGTCCCTCATGGTCTCTCAACCTCCCTCTATTTAATCACCTCTGTCTCTCTCGCTTGCTCTCACCCTCTGCTCTAAGTTCTCATTTCACCCCTACTTTTCTCCTCACTCTCAACTATCTTCCTCCGACACTCTTGTGACTAAAAGCCAATAGTCAAGTCAGTCATAAATCCCCTCCAGCAGTTTGTTTCAACTCTTCCACCACCAGCCCTGTCAGAATCAGGAGCAGATGAGTTAGTGTGCTGTGGCATGTGGTCCAGTGCCTTTCTGACTCAGAGGTACATTGCGCTGGATTCCTCCCATTTCCAGGCCCTCTCTTTCGGGGTCCTCCTTCACAATGTGGGCAGACGGGGAAGCGTGTGGATTCCCGGGGGAAACGCTAGGGTTCTGGGTTTGATTCCCATGCGGGGCCAATTTGAAAATTGTTTTAAACAATGTATTGTTTTAGTGGTGTTAGGTGCTGTCGATAAGCACCTCAGGAAAATGATGTCAACACAGTGTAGATCAGAGTTTAGGGGGACTTTGTCCAACCTGGGGCTAGGTGTCCAGCTGCTGACAGCAGATACAAACACGATACCCCTATTTACAAAGACAAAGACAGAGGCTTGGTGTTAGTGTTTACCAACCAGGGGATTTAAAAACCTTTCTGAAGTAAAAGTCTATGGCCATGTACATATTGTTCCAGTATCTTTCTATTCCTGATGTACACCATCTAATTATTACCAATCGGCAATCTAATTATTACCTATAGGCCTTTTGATTATTAACAATGGGCAATCTAATTATTACCAATAGGCCATGTGATTAATACCAATAGGCCATCTAATTATTACATACAGGCTATGTGATTATTAAAAATAGGCCATCTGATTATTACAAATAGGCCATGTCATTATTACCAATAGGCCATGTCATTATTACCAATAGGCCATCTGATTATTACTTATAGGCCATGTGATTATTACCTATAGACCAGCTAATTATTACCTATAGGCCATCTGAATATTAACAATGGGCAATCTAATTATTAACTATAGGCTATGTGATTATTAAAAATAGGCCATCTGATTATTACAAATAGGCCATGTCATTATTACCAATAGGCCATGTCATTATTACCAATATGCCATGTGATTATTACCTATAGGCCATCTGATTATTACTTATAGGCCATGTGATTATTACCTATAGGCCAGCTAATTATTACCTATAGGCCATCTGATTATTAACAATGGGCAATCTAATTATTACCTATAGGCCATCTCATTATTACCTATAGGCCATGTGATTATTTCCTATAGGCCATCTAATTATTACCTATAGGCCATGTGATTATTAACAATGCGCAATCTAATTACTACCAACAGGCCATGTGATTATGACCTAGTGGCCATCTGATTATTACCTATAGGCAGGGTTGGGTAGGTTACTTTTTAAATGTAATCCGTTACAGGTACAAGTTACCTGTCCACATTTGTAATCAGTAACGTAACTTTTTGATTACTCAAACTCAGTAACTTAATCTGATTACTTTGAATTACTTTTAGATTACTTTCATATTAAGAGGCATTTGAAAACAAATAGGAATAGCCTATACCAACTGAACACCTTTTGCGGGATCATAGCTGGCCAAAAACGCAATTCGCATTTTACCTTATGGGTTGTGTAGGCTACAGTGCCTTTGGAAATGGGTTTCTAAACCATTGCTTATTACTTCAATATGATTGGGCTACATCTCTACATTACACGCTAAAGGTCTGTCAGATATTCAGTCATTCCAATTAATCCAATAAACCTCGATCTTCCAGAATTTTAGTTTTTATCTGAACATAACCCGAAATCTAATGATGCTTAAGCTTGTTCTGTTATTTGTGTTTTATTCATGTTTTTAATTGCTTCAAAACATTGTTGAAAAATAAATAGCAATTACTCGAAAAGGGTATTGACATTGTTGTATATAAAAATTAAGATATCCGTAGCTTTCCGCGCATAAACTAAATCTGCAGTAGTCTGATGATTTGCTCCACAACCAACAGTGTCAAAATGTTGCAGTAACCCCCGGCACCCGCGCGAACGTAACCGGCGATTATTATGGCCACCAGTGATGGATTTTCAAAACGCAAATGAAAGAAATATACTGTCATTATAAACCTGCACTCTTATCTTAAAGTAAATGACGTCGGCAGCCAATGATAACCAATGAACACAATTTTCAGAGATGCAAAGCAAGCAGAATCACGTGGCCTACCTGTATGGACGGAGTTGATGTGGCCGTGTCAAATGCAAATAATCATCCTTTGGCAGAGTGCTTCCTAACAGACCTTTTCTCCTCAAATGTCGTGGTAAATTCCATATAATGTTTTATCTTGAAGGCAGCGCCATGTTACAGCTATCTAATAAATAGTTGCCTAATCTATTAAACAATTCCTGTAAAAGTTCTTCGGTGCAACTCGTCCTGGCTGTGTTGTTCGGTGCATTTGACAAATAAACCTTGAAACTTGAAAAAGATATAACACCAGGTAGGCCTATTGCCAGATATAACACCAGGTAGGCCTATCATTATTCTGGGAATTATGCGTCGAGTAGATAACTAAATAACATTTTATATGACTCTTTTACCAGCCATCCAACCAACCAAAGCCGGAGAAATTTAATCTAGCGCTTCCTCTGTCACTAAACTGGTTATGCGCGTCCACCTTTGCGCTCATGATGATCACACACAACTGAGGTGCGCAATTCATATTTTGGTTCAAATAACGATGTTTTTATAACATTAAATAATAAACTCAAACATACAACGTGTTATAAATATTTCTCGCAAATATTCATTTTCAATTGTAATCCAAAAGTAATCATAAATTCTTTCAAAAGTATCTGTAATCCGATTACAACATTTTTGTTGGTAACGTAACGGATTACAGTTTCTGTTTTTTGTAATCATGTACCAGATTACATATACCGGATTACTTGTAATCCCTTACTCCCCAACTCTGCCTAAAGGCCATCTAATTATTACCTATAGGCCATGTGATTATTAACAGTGGGCAATCTAATAATTACCAATAGGCCATGTGATTATTACCAGTAGGCCATCTCATTTTTACCTATATGCCATGTGATTATTAACAGTGGGCCATCTAATTATTACCTATATGCCATCTGATTATTACCTATGGGCAATGTGATTATTACCTATAGGCCATGACATTATTACCTATAGGCCATCTGATTATTACCTATAGGCCATGTGATTATTATCTATAGGCCTATTTGTTCTGTTCTGTTTTCAGTGAAACAGCTTTGATTTTGAACTCAAGAAGGGGTATTCTGACTGGGTATAAACTAGGTGTGACCACTCAGTTATGAAGTGATTCTTCTCCTGTTCGTAACTGCTGTGATATGTGCCTTTTTCATTGGTGCTGTTGCTACCAGAGAATTCTTAACATTGAAACAGCAGCCGGCTGGAGGACACAGTGGAGGAGAGGGACCTGAGATGGTTCCAGAATGATCCAGCTGAATTTATTTTGCAGGCAAAGTGTTTAGTTTCTGCTGACGGAATCACGACCAAACTGAGACCTCAAGGGAATGAACGTACGGACATTCAGGAAACCGGGAGAAAAACGAAAGCTCCAGCTCTGCTGTTCTCCCTCATCTCTTCTGCTTTTTTCCTTCGGTCTGTACTGTTCATAATATGACAATTCTTTCCACAGTTATTTGTCTCTGACTTTCTGTGTCCATGAACTCCACTTCTGCTCTCTACATTTTTTGCTTTTTCATTTTTTATCTGGTTGTATACTCACTCTTTATCTCTGTCTTCCTCCCTTTGCTCCCTTCCTCCCTCCCTCGTTTCCAGTGTTCTCTTGGCAGGCAGCGTAGGCCCGTGGGCTGTGTGGCAGCATGCACTTTGTTTACAGGGGGAAGTCATTCAGTGTCGCACCAAGGCCCTCTAGACTGAACAAACCAACACAGGAAGTGGGCGCTTGTTATTCCACAGGAGGGGAGGGGTTACTAGAATCATTTCTGAGTTGGGTTTCAAAAATGTTTACTTACCTTCTCTCCTTCTTACAACGGTGGACCTACTAAGTGAACCAGGGAATATGGGAGAATAATGGCTGCTTAAAATTGTGTGTGTGGAGAGGAAGTCGCGTCAACACAGTCACCGGCTAACATCAATTAGGATAGCAATGTTGCTGTAGTTATATAGCTATGTAAACAATATATTAGCATTTTGATGAAAACTGTCTGTTTGCTATTAGCTTTGCATTTGAAATGTGAGCTAGTCCAAGATATTGGACTTGCCAAAAGTTAATGTCTTTTGCCTACAGTTGCCTACAGTTCTGGGGTTGGACTGAGCAACGGGTCGATTATCGAGAACACGGCAGTGAATTCTTTCATGGTTTATATTTTATCAGTTGATTCGCTAAATTTGTGAAACAATCAAGAGTTGTACGTATGCCTTGTATTTTTCAACATACTGTATATAATGGGTACCCATCTGGAAAAGGAACACCTCATTCCTAAACCATTCGCAGATACATTACTTACATTACTTATAAAAATTCTTCAGCTTGTTGAAACATTTCAGTTATGTCAAAACCTAAATTAGCAGTTTCATGCAATAACTAAGCCTTCTGTAAGCAGTCTGTTTTGCAAGGTATTTTTTTTTTTTTACAGCTGTGCCAAATACCGCTTTTACAAATGTGTGACATTACAGGTGGGACCAAAATGTCAATTTTTATGAACTCCAAATGGTTTTTGAGGCCAGGCCTGTCATTTCCGAATAGCACACTCAGGACAGTAATTAGAGCTTGGGCAGAAAGGGGGACCTGTTCACACATGGGTAACATGGAGTGGGGCTAACAGGGAGATCAGAAAACCTAGATATTTCAGAAAACACGTGGTACTCTACTCTAATATGGATCTGTGTATTATTTGTACATTATGGATCTGCAAGATTTACTTTCAGGCATGCGTTGCCATGTTGGAAAGGAAAGTGTAAACATTTACTGTTTTTATTGAATGTGGAGGCAAAGTCTCGTCTCACACTCGGATGCTTTCAGAGATGGACAGTGAGGATCAGGGACGGAATGAGGGCAGAGGTGAACAGTATTGTGAAGAGGGGTGTGGACTGTGGGTTTTGAACCCCAGTCACCAGTAAGAGATGTTACCCCTGGCCCGCGCCTCAGCGTTAGCATTAGCGTAGCCTATCCCCATGGACGCTTGACTTCATCATCGCCCTGCCGGACGGCCTTGTGATCAGGCTGAGGTCAGAGAATTAAAGGGCCATGCCGGCTCATAAAATGACGGAGGACATAAATCTGTTGCCGCCGTCCTGACGTGAAAACAAAGACATCTTGCTGGAGCAGAGGGATTACGTAATGACAGCATCTGACTTACCCTCAGCCTGAACTGGGTTGATTCCTTATAGCGCTCAGGCTGAGCGCTATAAGGAAATCACCAAGCATGGTTAATAAGATAGCCAGCTGTCTTTCAGGTACAGTGTATTTTAATAAGCAAGTCTGAATTTGAGGTTGAGAGAGCTGGAGGAGGAATGAGAAAAGGTTCAGAGTAAACGTGGAAATAGGTAACAAATCAAAACTCTCCTGGTTTAACCAGGCAATATGGAGTTATTTTACAGTTTATGAACGTTAGTAGGACCACATGTTTATCCTGCTCATTTTTAGCATCAGTTCAAGCTTCTAACAACACAAATAAATAAATGCTAAAACACTCATTTTAATAGTCTCCACTAAGGCCACATCATGACCCATGCTCCCTCTGTCACACTTTCTCCCTCTGTGCCTCTCTCAGTCCCTCTCTCTCGCTATCTCTCTCACTGTGTTCTGTCTCTTCCTCTGTCTCTCTGTGTCTCTCACTGTTCTTCTATCTGTCTCTTTCTCTCCCTCTCTATCCTGTTCCTTCTTATTGCCCCTGTGTAGCCAGCATGCTCTGATCCAGGCTTTCACAGTCGGAAAGAGTGATTCATATTTCATTCAGCTTCTACACACACACACACACACGCACACACACACACACACACACACACACCTCATTTCTCTCTGGCTCCAGATGCTGCTTATAGGGGAGGGGAAAAAGCATCGACCGTCCCCGTGGCTGCCCGATCGAAATACCTTTCTCTGTTTTTCCACCGGCCCCAGAGGAGTCCTTCTGTTACCATATCATTCTCCTTCTACATTTCCACCCGGACTCCTGAGCCAGACAAAAGGTTTCCACTCTGGAGCATAGCAATGGCAGTGGTGGTTCCATTGATAACACCTCTGTATCCCTGTGGAGTCAAAATTAATTGAAGGGATTGGTTGCTTGTTGATGATTAAAAACATGGTGGGTGAAATTTTGAGTAATATGTAATCAGTGCTGCTGTGGTATATGGTCTCTAATAAACCAGGTGGCTTGAATCCTGGATGCTATATGACACGGTAGACCACGGGTACAACATTGCATCACTTTTTACTGCTTTAACTGTGTTGATAACTGGTTTATAACTGGTTTATAAGATAACTGGTTTATAAGTTTATCAGGCATCTCGAGGGTTTGTGATGTATGGCCTATATACCCTGACTAAGCACTATGTTCATTTAGAATTCAAACCAGGCAGTTTATAAGATAATATACCACTGGTTTGACTAAACATTTGTTTTTATTTGTCTAATTAAGTTGGTAATGGGATTATAATAGCAATAAGGCACATGAGAGTTCTTGGTATATGGAATATAATCCAGACAACCTTGCATTTGGTTGTGCGTGTAGTCAAGTTATATTGGCCAAGTACCACACCCACTTGTGCCTAATTGCTTAAATGTACTTGATCTGGTTACACTTTATTTTGAGAGTCCCAAGTTCCAAGAGTAGATGTTCTATAGACAGTAATAATATCAACAAACCTTCAACAAACTTTAAATAAACTATTGGTTGATAAACAACTGCTTGCTAAAGTTAAGGTTAGGGTTAGGTTTAGAATAAGGTTTAGGATAAGGGTTAAGGTTAGGGATTGAATAAAGGTTAGGGTTAGGATATAGATAAGGGTTAGGGTTAGTAGATAGTTAGTTAAAATGTTATAGATAGTCAGTAGACAATCTGCTGAGCATCTATTGGCAAACTTTCAGGACTCTCAAAATAAAGTGTTACCCTTGATCTTAATTGTAATATACCTAAAACGTAGATTAGGTGAACTATACAATTACACCTACTGGGACAACTAGATGCTAATACTCAGTGTTAGAACCTAGGATGTAAGATTTGGCATTTCATGACTAATATGTCTTTCGGTTTGGTAATGGGATTTTCTTTGGTTTGATCTTTGTCAACAGTTTCAATTAAACAATAACGTTGATGAAGATGAAGAAATGCCAGTAGTTTGTATTTATTGCCTGTAGATCTGCCAAGACTCTGACTGGATACTCTTACATGTAAATATTGGATCGTATAAACCTGCCAACAACAAGAGTGCTTACAACACTGATACCAGTGTGGTTACAGTAAAACATTTTTAGGGTGTTCTGTTTAACTGGCTGTTGTTTATATATATTTATGCGAGAATCAGGCTTGTGTTTCAATCAAAATAAACTTAGGATTCGGATGACGTGACCCTTTGACAAACATAGGACATTTCATGGTGTCTGTCTTAGAAACTGTGTGTTTTTTTTCAGAAAGTAAAGAAAGAATATTGAAAGAAGACAGTTACCGAAAGGAAGAAATGAAACAAAAAGAGCCTCACCTTTCTTTTAATTTTCCAGTCTGAATTGACAGAAGCCTTCAGAAGCTGGAATTTCTCTATAGGCTTAGGTTGTGTCCCAATGCTATTTCCCCAGGTACAGTAGCACACTTCTTTCTGACCAGTGATAGGAGGGCCCGTAGCACTCTGCAGCTGTAGTGCACTGTGAAGAGGATAGCTTGCCGTTTAGGCCTCAGTCCTATCAAATGCCAGAGCATTGTGATCTTGGTCCAGGTCTGGTATTACTGAGCTCCCATCCCTCATACCTGCTCTGAAGCAGTGCAGTGTGGAAAATTGGCCTCCAAGGTAGGAGAACTTGGACAGACATTGCAGGCCACTGAATGATATTTCATTTAAAGCTGGCTTTTTCTTGATTTGTGACGTTTACTGAAATGTTTCCCGGATTCCAACTTTTATAGAAAATCTTAAACTGAAATTGCTGTTGCAGCGCAACCACACACGCTGACTGTTCAATACAAATATCAAATGCATCTATTACTGTATATTCAGCATCTTAAACTCAGTTACATCACAGCTGAAATTAACGCAGCATTAGACAACCAACTATATTGCGTGGCCAGCTGAAGAATTCCACCCTATAAACTCCTCCCAATCTGAGAGATGAAAGATTGTACCATACATACGGTAGTACAAATCTCAACTTGAGAGGTGAAAGGTCATACCGTACATACGGTAGTGCGCATCTCAACTTGAGAGGTGAAAGGTCGTACCGTACATACGGTAGTACACATCTCAGCTTGAGAGGTGAGATGTCGTACCGTACATACAGTAATATATATCTCAGTCTTTCCGTCTGTCATCACCTCTTCACGGCATGGCGGCACATTCTTGGCCTAACTGCAGGCTTGCAGGATGGCGTTTATTATGGACACATCTGGACCAGAACCTAGCTGGCTATTATGCAGCACCGTGGGCCCTGTTTGCCCAGCACCGGGGCAGCTCTGTACCCGGCAGCTCTGCACTTCACACCTTGATCTGGTTACGCTTGTTAAACGTGGCGGTCTACGTGGCTCATGTGTTAGAAGTTTTTAATAAGCTGCAGAGCATGTTGCATAATGAGAGAACCTAGGATGTCAGTTACATGATTTTATTTAGTGGACACTAGGAGAACCCAGGCTGTCAGATCCCTGGTGGTTTAGTGGATACTAGGAGAACCCAGGCTGTCAGATCCCTGATGGTTTAGTGGATACTAGGAGAACCCAGGCTGTCAGATCCCTGATGGTATAGTGGAAACTAGGAGAACCCAGGCTGTCAGATCCCTGATGGTATTTAGTGGATACAAGGAGAACCCAGGCTGTCAGATCCCTGATGTTATTTAGTGGATATTAGGAGAACCCAGACTGTCAGATCCCTGATGGTATTTAGTGGATATTAGGAGAACCCAGGCTGTCAGATTCCTGATGGTATATAGTGGATATTAGGAGAACCCAGGCTGTCAGATCCCTGATGGTATTTAGTGGGTATTAGGAGAACCCAGGCTATCAGATCCCTGATTGTATTTAGTGCATATTAGGAGAGCACAGGCTGTCAGATCCCTGATGGTATTTAGTGGATGTTAGGAGAACCCAGGCTGTCAGAACCCTGATGGTATTTAGTGGACACTAGGAGAACCAGGCCATCAGATCCCAGATGTTATTTAGTGGATACTAGGAGAGCACAGGCTGTCAGATCCCTGAGGTTATTTAGTGGATATTAGGAGAACCCAGGCTGTCAGATCCCTGATGGTACTTAGTGGATACTAGGAGAACCCAGGCTGGCAGATCCCTGATGGTATTTAGTGGATACAAGGAGAACCCAGGCTGTCAGATCCTTGATGGTATTTAGTGGATATTAGGAGAACCCAGGCGGGGGCAGCGGGCAGCCTGGCATAGAGAGGATCTGACCAGGAACGGAAAGGTTACTAGGTCAAATCCCTGAGCTAGTACGGGGGAAAAAAACTCTCGTTCTGTCCTCGAGGAGGACAGTTAATCCAAATTGCTCCCTATCTGAACTGATCAGTTAGTGTAGCATCAGCTCAATCTGCCAACTGTGTTCACACACACGCAACTATATTTGGTGTTACAGTGCTGCTAATCCTAGACAACATTTGGTGGCAGAAAACACACAACCTATGTGATGTTCATACACAATTACAGATTATTGGTCATGAATGACCTTGATGAAGGAAAGGTGGCGTCTGGTGAACTTTTCTGCGGTCCGTATTGTACGTTTTAGTTTACCCTTGGAGTGGGCCAACCTGGACCCAAACCAGATGGAGATGGAGGAGCTGAGGATGGACTCTATGACTGATGTGCACAGCTGGATCAGAACCTGATTTATTATTATTTTTAGCCGCCGCAATGCGTCATCCGTGACGTTGTCTTCCCGCCGGAGATTGGGCGATAATGGTCCCTGAGAAGTTTAGTGATTCAGTCCAACAAACAGCTTAACTCTTCATTGTCAGAGGGGGAGAGGTGGAGGATGTTTCCTGAAGTCCACCATCACCTCCATGGTTTGGTCTGTGTTAAGTTCCCGCTATTTTGACTGGGCCGAGCCACTGGTCAGTCAACCTTTTACGTACAGGTATGTATCTTTGAATTGTTTTATTGAAATAATAAAATGGGAGGGTTCAGCATTTCACCAATATGCAGCTTTGATTCATTTTGATTTGTCCTTTCTTCTAATTCCAGGCAAAGTGAATGTTTTTCAATAGCTTGGTCAAAAAGACCCATAGGAGCCTGAGTCTTGAGTGGAAAATAGCACAATGTAATTGTTGACTCCACGTTTCAGCCTCAGACCAGGGAAGCAAGTCCAATAAACCTCTCAAAATACATCCAAAATTAGAGGTTGTTGCCTGAGTGAGTCTACTGGAAGACGCTGCCTCACAGAGATTACAGCGTTGGAGACCACTGCGCTGCTTCCCTGCCTCTGCTTTGCTCACACGGGTGTCCATCCAGAGAGAGAGGGAGATAGAGGGGGAAGGGCAGGAAAAGAGAGAGAAGATAGAGAGAAAGGGAAGAGGGCAATGGCAGGGCATGGAGAGAGAGAACGGAGAGGGAGCGAGGGAAGAGAGGAAGGGCAAGGAGAGAGAAAAGAGGGGTAGAGAGAGAGAAAACGTAGCGAAGAGCGAGACAGAGAAAAGGGGGAGAGAGAGGTAGGGTGGAAGAGAGAAGAGAGAGAGAAAAGGGAGAGAGATAAGAGGGGTGAGAGAGAAAACGGGGAGAGAGAAAAAAGGGGGAAGGAAAGAAAATGGGAAGAGAGAGAAGATGGAAAGAGAGAGAAAAAGGAGAGAGAAGTAGGGTGGGAGAGAGAATAGGGAGAGAGAGAAAAAAGTGGGGTAGAGGCAGGGTGGAAGATAGAGAAAAGAGGGGGAGGGGGACAGGGTGGGCGAGAGAGAAGAAGACAGAGAAGAATTAGAGAGCAAGAGGGAGAGGAGTGGGGCAGGGCAGTGCGATAGAAGTGGAGAGAGGGAGAAGACGGAGACACTGTGACATTGAGTGTGTACGTAAGAGGAAGAAAAGAGAGAGGGACCAGGAGTTATAGGGGAGGAAGAGCAAGGGGGAGAAGCTCTGGAGATGAATAAAGAGGGAGGAGAGAAATTGGAGGATGAACTGTGAGTAACAACAATGGGGAGAAGGAAAGCATACTTTTTGGTGACTGAGATAAACAGCGTTAAGGAGTGGAAGAAGTAGGGTGAAACAGAAAAAAGAACCAGAGAGGATATAAGATCATTTCAAATGTTCAGAAAGTCATGCATATAAAAAACCATTGAATGTCAGGAATTCAAATTAGAAACTAGGAGTTAGTCGACAAATCTGAGCAGGAAAATACATAGAGAAGATTTTAAAGAGCTCAGTGAGCCAGGCTATGCCGGGGTTCCTGAAGCTAAGGGCGGATGTTTGGAAATGAAGGAGTTTTCTCTTGAAGTTAAGCAGACATACATGCCCATCACCTAAATCCCCCTGCTCACTTCCAAACCTCAGCGAGTTGCTACATTCAAATCACCATGAACATTTTCCCAAATGAATAGGAAAATTAAATGACAACCTAAACACATAATTCATTATATAATGTTTAATTTTTACAGAGACATCACACTCATGATCTGACATTTAGTTTTCAAAATGCTTAATTTTACTGTAAACATAATTTAACCAAAGTTAATTTAATGGTCTGTTTTGTGAGAAAAGAATTTTGGGCTTTCCTTAACACCGTAAATGTTTCCATTACCTGTTTTGGGATTGAGATGTCTAACAGGTGTGTGAGACATCTTCAAACACCTCGCTCTTTACATGTGGAGGAGTGTTACGACTGAAGTGGGAAGGGGTTCGTTTACCTTTCATCACCTGTTAAGTAGCAGCCTCTACTACTCGTTCAAGGCAACCGACCCTGTGATAAGCTGACAAGTTCTGGGTAAGGAACTAAAGACCTTTAGCCTGTCATCAGTACACAGGGTCTTCAAGACTGAACTTTTCTACAGAATAGTGTCACAAAACAATTTAGCAAAAAGAGTTTTCCACCTCTTTTTCTTTCTGAGGTGGAAACTTTAACACAAAGTTTAACTTTTTAACACTGTTCTTTCAGAGGAGATCTGGCGGGCCCATCACCACTGAGGCTAAACCTCTGGGGGACAGGTGAAACCGGATGACAAAAGCAGACTGACACTTTTCCAGAAGCTACTGTGATACAAAGCCAAATGACAAGACAGAGAGCCAGCTGCTCGCAGGCAACACAATCACTGCCAGGATAGAATTTGATACCCTGTGCACACATAGCAAGTAATCCTGGCATCTAATTCTGGTCCAGTGGCCCCACACCTATCCAGCCCAAGTCCAAAACTAGTAAATATGAGCATGCTGAAATCATTGTCTAGTACTCAAGAATCCTGCAACTTGAGGAAAAGTGAGACGTATGCAAAAATTACTGGAGCCATAATCCACAATGCATTTTTGTATTATTAGGAAATAGTCCATCCAAACAGAGCTTTGATCCACCTTTAAAAAGTTGCACACTGCTATTAGGATAAACATAGACAACATCACAATGTTTATTAAATTACAGCTTTCACAACTTAAAAACAACACAAGTCACAAACTCCAGACATTCTATGAATAGTAGTTAAATTATTATACATTTCAGCCGTGACGATTGCTGCATTTGCTATCTGGCCAAACACAGCAGGTTAGAAGTGATAGTTTGTCAGTTTGAGTTATTTCAGTGATATTCCTTTCGGGGAGGCCCTGCTTGATTTGGCTGGTCTGTGAACATCCCCTCCCCTAGTAACCGCCTGCATTCCACTTAGCCTAAAACAGGAAGAGACTTGATGGGAGAACATTATGCTGGATGTGTCTCCTGAAGAGAGGGAGGCCGGGCCCAGATCTGTGTAGCTTTAACCCTTTGGCATTGTGTGCTGAGACCCAGCAATTATTTTTTTTCTGTTCTAGTGGACATCAGGTTTTTGGTCTGGCTTTTGAGATGGCCATAGACAACAATAAGTCCCTGTTTTTCCTCTTACAGGGTGTTCTAAGCTGTTCAGTGATGTCATGGATGGGGTTGGGACTTTTTTGACAACCTTATCTTCCTGGTTCTGAAATGTTGGCTGCTGTCAAAATAAGCACATTTATGGACCTTTTTTTAGGAATTGTAAGGAATGATTATGAATGTCTTATGAATTATCAGTGAATAATTTTCGAGTAAATATCTAAATATATATATATATATTTACAATCACATGATTTTTCACATTGTAATAGAGCTGAAAAACAGTTATTAAAATATGTCCTCAGTGTTTGGAATCAGGATTTGCCAAAACACTTTTGCTCCTACCGTCCCCATTGACTGTAATGTCAAATGTTTTATTTAATATAATCGAATTCCAATGCGAACAACCATTGACACTTTGCACTTGATGAAACAAAATTACATTTCTGGTAGATGTTTTCTGACAATATATAGAGAAATATTTTTATAGAAAGTTGACTATGTAATATTACGTATTTTACAAAGCGTGGTTGTTTTCTCTGATTCAGTAGCAAAGTGTAGAACCTGGTGTTGCTGACAGCATCAGTTTTTACACAGCCAAGGATCAAGGAGGCAGAGAAGCGTCCTGGTGTGTTTACTGTGTCCCCAGGTCTCAGAGGCCCTTTCATGGGCAGCCAGAAACCAGCTGGGGCCCACAGTAAATGGACCATGGGACTAGAACCCCCGTAACAAGGGGAAAAAACGAGGCTAAGATCTGAAAGAGAAAAACAACAAATTAATTCAAAACCTGTAACGTAAAGAAAAACAAAGAATAGAGTTTAGGCGGGTCCTATGTTGCTAGGTGGAAATGGAGGTGTACCCATTCACCTTAGACCATAGGATTCTCAGTGTGTCCTCCTGCATCAGAGCACAAGTACCTCTATGAAACAGAACAGCCTCAATAACTGACGTCACCCTGTTTAGTCACTAACGGTTCCTCTGTGGTAATCAAGTTGGAAATGTGTTGAAAGATGCAGAAATAATCCTAAACCCGATGGCCGTGTGGGTTTCAGGTGCTGATCGGCCCCTTCTCTGCCCTCTGGTATCTATTGACAACAAGCAGATGTTCAGCCACTCTGTTAACAGGTGCCCAGGATAAAAAGTTGATCACAAAAGTCTCTGTTGGGGGTGTGCTTGACACGTTCACCGCAGCAGAACCGGGGGGAAGGAGAACCCAATTAGGGCCCGTTGTTTGTGACATCATCAGCTATGGAAGAAAATTCTGCAGAGCATCTAACACCACATACTTACATATCAAAGAGTTGATCTCTTTGCAGAGCTCTGCAGAGCATCTAACACCACATACTTACATATCAAAGAGTTGATCTCTTTGCAGAGCTCTGCAGAGCATCTAACACCACATACTTACATATCAAAGAGTTGATCTCTTTGCAGAGCTCTGCAGAGCATCTAACACCAC
>JACXGI010013238.1:9610-21288 GCA_016801175.1 Esox masquinongy | reverse complement strand
TTTTTTTGTTAATTATTACTATTAAGTAGGGTGAGTGCCCTTGGGAGTCATAACCAACATACCGACAGAGTTAATTCAGGTCAGGATAATGATGACAGAACATGTTATTCCAATGATTAGTTTCTAATCTTGTTGTCACATGTTAGAGTTGACATCCTTTAATGAGCAGTGTTCCATACCACTGTCTCTTCCCCTTCAGCACCTGCAGTGAGTCCCAGCTGTACCAGTAGTCACTGTGTAATCTGACTGAGGGAGGTTTTTGTACAGCTCTGTATCACTGTGTGAACACCCAGACACTATTAGGATAGTGTAAACTCTGACAATAGTAATCTCCTGCATCTTCAGGCTGGACTCCACTGATGGTCAGAGTGAAGTCACTCCCAGATCCACTACCACTGAATCTAGATGGGATCCCAGAGTAACGGGTACTAATGAAATATATGAGGAGTTTAGGAGCTTCTCCAAATTTCTGTTGATACCAGGCCAAGTGCTGTCCATTGCTATTAGTGTATACAGAACTACTGGTCTTACAGCTGAGACTGACTGAGTGACCCACAGAAACAGATTTTAATGCAGGATTCTGAGTCACAATGATCTGTCCTCTGGACTCTGAAACAGAGATGTAAATGACATTACATTACTTGGTTATTAATGAATTCATGACTTTACAAAAGCCTTTCATTTATTGTAAAAAGGTTAGTGTTCATTTCTGTAAATAATATTACCTTGAATATAGAGTGCAAAAATCCAGATGAAAATGGTGGTCAAAGTCATGGTTGTTGTTGGGTCTGTTGTCATGAAGAACAGGTCTCAAAAATGAAGTGTTGAACTCACAGGGTTATATACAGTCCTAGAGCACTATAGCATGTGCTGTCAACATTAATATGCAAACTGTCTTCCTATGAAGAATAAATGCTGAGAACAGAATTCATTAGAATGACTATCTTGTCATGATTGAAAAAAAGAAAGAAAATCAGCCAAGTGACACATGAGTAAGCAAACAAGTGAACAGGTGCTTCTGTCTACTGTGCGGATCCAGTCAATCTGCAAATGTAAAAATAGGAGTCTCCCCCAAGTGGTAACAGCTGGTAACAGAAAGATCATCACATAGATTAGATTAGTGCAGGGCTGCCCAACCCTGTTCCTGAAGATCTATCCTGTATGTTTTCCCTTCAACTGCAGTTGTGACTAACCTTAATTAGCTTTTCATCTAGCTAATTATTAGAATCAGGTGTGATAATTTAGGGTGTGAAAGAAAACCAATATGATGGTATCCCTTTCATCAGCCCTGGATTAGAGCCTATAACACATTGAGATAATGCTTGACCAGGAAACTCAAGATAATCCAAATAAGACATGATACAATAGTATAACGGCTATACCCCAAGCCAGGCAATGAAACACCATAAAAAGAAATTATTGTAAAATCAGCTCAGTTTTAGGTCCAACTACTGTGCGGTTCTTTGTGTTTCCTTTTCTGATGTTTCTTTTGTTTTCTGACATTAACCTTAGCATGGACATTTTGGTTTCAGTTCCGTTTTTCTATATTGTTCTAGTAGTTTAAATTCTATGTTTGGTTCAGGTCATTATCGCTATTGGTTTCACCTGTTTTCTTACACACCTGTTGTTGATTAGATTCTCTATTTAAACCTGTGCTGTTCTTAGACATAGTGTACTAAGCCTTTGATATGACTGCTATTTGACTACCTGTGTGTTTGGCTACTGTATGGTCCTTAGACTGTTCTACCTGCCCAGAGATTTTGTTCCTTTGCCTTTTTTGGGATTCCGTATTGTGACCTTTAGTCTATCCATGACTACGTTTTGTGCCTTGCCCTTTTACAGCTAAAATAAACAACACTCTGCAACTGGCTTCCAACTCTTGTTTCATGTGGATCATTACAAATACACAGGGAATTCTCTAACACACAAAATGAGCATGCAATACACAAATATATACATAATAGCAAACCTTTAGCTAGGAAAAATATAAAAAAATCAAGATGTCAAGACTAATATTGTTTTGACCATTTCTCTGCAGAGGATTCACTCAATTATTTAGGCACTATTACAATATAGTAAACTTGCAATGACATACTAAACAAAAAGAAACATTCAGATAGTCAATGACATTGAAATTTAAGCACCTATAAAAAGGATAAACAACAGATGTTTGGATGAGGTCTGGCCAAGGGCTTTACCGTTATTTTTGTTTCCATCTGTTTGTTTGTTAGTGTAGTTGGGCTGACACCTCTTATCTCTATTGTTTAATTATAGTTTATATCTTTAAAGACAGCTAGATGGTAGGGCCAATAATTGAAAGGTTGCTGGTTTGAATCCCCAGTCCACCTAGGTAAAAAGAAAATTGTCATTGTGCACTTGAGCAACATACCTAACCGTAATCACTGATTTAAGTCGCTTGGCTAAGAGTGTCTGCTCAATGACTAAATTAAACATAATTTTTACACCTTTTCATTGCTTGTGAACATGTTTCAAACAAAAAAGCTTAAATATATCTGCTGCCCATTTCCTCCTAACAAAGCGATGAGGACATTGAGTCTCTTCAGCAATACCCAACAAAGCCAATGTGTCTTTGATGGGATACAATGTCTGTCTCTGAGAACAACACAGGACTAGACAGACAAGCCCTGCTGATTGTTTACACAGCTCTTTCCCAGAAGTCATGCTAGGTTATTGCATCTGTCCTGTGATGCAATAAAACAACCTGAGTTGTTCTCTCATGCTTGCTCATCATGAGATTGGAATAATACTCAGGTTCAGTTGAGTCGCCTTTAACTGGCACTGCTCTGTTGTTTTCATGAAGCCTTTGCCGACCATCATTTGGGAGATCTCGCTATAGATCTGATCCAGTCCAGAGTTTCCCCTCAGGTCCTCTTGGATTTGGTCAGTGCCCCAGATGTCGAGGAGGGCCTCAGTCTCCTCAATGCTCCAGGGGAGATCCGGCACCCATGGTGACTGACAGCTGACAGATTCTGGAGAGCCTTTAACAGAAAACAAAATGTTAAGAAAGCCCCCATGGCTGATAAAAACAGCCTTAAGTAACATTAGGGAAATTTGCTTTTTTCATAATTTAGCAGACACTATTATTATCCAGAATGACTTGCCTTGCTCAAGGGCGAGGCAATGGACAACAATTTAATTGACTCTGGGATTTAGACCAGAGATCTTTCACTTATTGGCCCAACGCTCTTGACCACTAGCCAATCTGCTGCCCATACTGAGAATGGCTCTAAACAGTCTCTTGAAGTTTCTCACCTGGGATCTCTCCCTTGCCTGTGGCGCCAAGTGATTCCTCAGCCAGTGAGTCACAGATTACATACTTGTTCCCAAATATCTGCACAAACTGATTGTAGAATTTGCATTCAACCTTTTCACCTCCAACCCTATAAAAATGAAACAGAAAAATTCTCAACATTGACGCAGTCATTAATGAATATACCTGTCTAACTTACAATGGGCTTTGCTTTGCTAATATGAACACAAAACTGTAGTCTTTTATTGGTTATCAATTTCATGTTATCCACACTGCTTACTGTTTGCCCTCGCAAAACTGTCGGAAGTTGGCCTTCAGCCGCTTCACTCTGGACTGGCACTGTTCAGCGGTCCTCAGGTAACCCTGGTTGGCCATTGCCTGAGAAATCTCTGTGAAAATGTGTCTGTTTTTTGTGCAGCTCTTCAGATCCTCCTGGACCTCGTCACTCCCCCAGATACTGAGGAGAACCTTGGTCTCACCATCGCTCCAGGGGAACTTGGATCCATCAGTTAAACGACGGCTAGCTGAAGACAAAGACATCCAATGAACACATTATTTACAGTGGGAAAGGAGAAACTAACTCATAGAACAAGGCATGAACACGTCAAGGTATGGCTTTTTATTTACCTTTTCTTTGGTCAACATCTAGTGTAGACTCCCAGACGTCAGCTTCCTCGTTGTCTAACGACTCTTCGGCCAAACCTTCCACGTTGAGCTCCCTCGAAAATATCTCGTCCATCTGGTCGTAGAACTTACACTCCCTTCTGAGGAACCAGAACATTCGACATGCAGCACATTTCCAAGAGGGAATCTCAGCTGGACCATAATATCCTCGCAACAATGCTGATAGAACAGCCATAAATTCAAGAGTAGACTTACATAGTTAATTAATTAGATAAAATGAGTGAAGCACTGATTTGATATAAATCTCACATCTTTGATGTTGCACTGATTTATAATGTCAGCAACTAGACAACAACTCTATTGAACTCACTTGTCATGGTGGAAGCTGGCCTTCAGTCGCTTGACTCTGGTGTGGCACTGCTCAGTTGTCCTGATGAAGCCCTGGGCCGTCATCCTTTGTGAGATGTACTCAAACACGTGGCGGTTTTTTAGGCAGCCACGAAGAGAGAGCTGCACACGGTCCTCGCCCCAGATCTCCAGCAGAGCCTGGGTTTCCCGATCAGACCAGGGCATCTTTCTACTAGATTCTGTCACGGCGTAACCGGATGAGCTCTGGCCTTCTATAGAGACATAAACAAGATGTGAGCTGCAGAGAGTGATTCATAACGGTTTTATATTAAGCTCATCATGGCTTTCACTAACCACCAACTCTGTCAAAAACTCTGCAAAAACTTTTGGTCATGACTGAGGTAATAACGAAGCACCGCACGTGTTGCCTGATCTTCCTCTTCATTGGGATCCGGAGTGAAGTCATCGCACAAATCAACAATCTCTGCGTCAGGTGAGAGGGTATTGTTGCCTAGCACAGGCTCCAGATAGCTGTAGTATCTAAAGATCAGAGGTTCCCCTCCGTTCCTGTGGTTACATCCAGATGGAGAGAGAGTTGAAGGCTTCATTTGTAACAGGTCACAATGTTGGCACCATGAGTCACGGTACCCATAAAACACACACTGACCTCCTGCTGTGGAGACACTGTCGGTACGTTTTCCTCAACCGTTTAATCCTCGAGTGGCACTGCTCTGCTGTTTTGAAGTGCCCCATGGTTGCCAGCTTCTCCGATATTTCAGCGAAAATGTGCCCGTTGCGGACGCAGCCCCTGAGGCTTCGCTGGACCTCGTCGTCTCCCCACAGTTCGATGAGGGCCAACGTCTCAGGCTCTGACCACGGGGTGGATCTCATCCCATCCGACCCTGCACCCAGAGAACCTCTGGACATTACCACAAACTGCTTTGCTGATTGACAGAGTGTGAAATGGATTGGATTGAGTTCCGTGTAAATAGATAACGGTCAGTAGGTATCATTACCTGAGTCCTGGTCTATTGTTTGGTCCTGGTCTCTTTCGTCATACTCGTCGATGGCGATCGCTTCATGACCAAGTATTTCCTCCAGCCGATTGTAGAACTTGTACTCCACCCGGTTTCTACCACTTCTGACAACAGCAGAGAGAAGGAAGACATTTAGAAAAGACGTCTTTGACTACTGGTCGGACATGAGTGCACTGTTTTTTTCTCCTGAGCAAATTAAGGTGAAAAGAAAATTTTGACCAAAAAACGTTTATAAAATTTAAATCTGTTGGTTCACACATACTTTTTCCTGTCGTAGCACTGACGGAAGTTGTTCCTAAGAGACTTGACCTTCCATCGACACTGCTCTGGGGTCTTGGAGTACTCTCGGTCATGCAACTTCTCTGAAATCTCAATGTAGACATGACCATTGTGGACCAAGCCCCTCAGAACCTTCTGGACCTCCTCCTCCCCCCAGATGTCAATTAGAGCTAAGGTCTCAGCATCTGACCATGAGCCTGTTGTTGCCCGCTCAGATATTGTGTTATCGTCATCTGCTTCTGTAGACTCTAAATACAAAAAATTGCCAAGAAGTTTGGATTTCAAGTTACTGTGTCGAGGGGACAGCATATTGGAACATTTGCATAGTTTATAAAGAGGTGACATTTTACCTTGAAATGAGTCACTGTTTGATTCCTCTGACATGTCATTGGTCAGGTATGTCATCACTGTGCTGGTGGAGGGAGGCTCCCTCTCAAGTATTTGCTTCAACATATCGTAGAACTTAAAATCAACCCGCTCAGACCCAGATGAACTAAGGACAGCACATGGAAAGACAAATCACAGGTCTGGATGGCTGTGTTTTGTCTCTGAGACCATACAGGGCATTAGATCACAGGTCTGGGTGGCTGTGATTTGTCTCTGAGACCACACAGGGCATAAGATCACAGGTCTGTGTTTTGTCTGAGACCACACAGGGCATTAGATCACAGGTCTGTGTTTTGTCTGAGACCACACAGGGCATTAGATCACAGGTCTGTGTTTTTTCTCTGCAACCATAAAGGGCATTAGACCGCAAGTACGGGAAACTGACATACATTAATAATGACAATGAAGGGATACCTGATGCTCTCCTGACACTGGCGATAGCTGGCTTTCAGGCGTTTTATCCGCGTGTGGCACTGCTCTGCCGTTCGGTAAAAACCACGGACGTTGAGCTTTTCAGAGATATCGGAGTATATGTGACCATTGTGCGGGCAGCGCTTCAGGTTCTGCTGCACAGTGGGGTCTCCCCAGAGCTCCAGGAGGATCACAGTCTCCCCATCGGCCCAGGGGATCTTCTTCCTGTCATCCGGCATCCCCACTGCAGCCTCTAAAGGGAACAGGGTCAAAGGGTGAGTCGGAAATAGCCAATCCATTCCATCGACCTTATCCATATGCCATTGAAATACTGTTTGTGAGAAGTCAACATCTGATATGTTGCGTTTAGTTTCTACCATGTCCTACTATCTATACAGTAGTGAATGTGGTATTGGTTAATAATTACAGAGAAATGTCCATACCTCTCTCCTGGTAGGAGTAAATAGAGCACTCGTTGTCTGCGGGCCATCCTTCTCTAGACTCCATGTCAATGTCAAGAGAGTTGTCCGCCACCTCCACATATGAGGGAAGCTCATTCCCCAGTATTCTCTCCAACAGGTCATAAAACTTACATTCTACTTGCTCTCTTCCCTTAACACTACATTTTGGGAAAGAACAGAACGGGCATAGTAAGTAATTGCTTCCGGCTCAAATAGACAACATTGAAGCCATCATAGGATGTTGAAAGAAATGTGACGGTACGAGCACAGATCCCTGAGGGACTCCCAAATAACTGACATACTTACTTGTTCTCGTAACACTGTCGGAAACTCGCCTTCAGTCTTTTCACCCTAGTTTGGCACTGCTCTGCAGTTCGGATAAAACCCTGTTCAGCCATCTTACTCGATATCACAGCAAATAGCTGCCCATTTCTATGCATACTCCTCAACTCCTGCTGCATTTTGTCCTCCCCCCATATGTTGATAAGGGTGAGGGTCTCAGAGTCTGTCCAAGGAACACTTCTGGTTCCTTCAATGGGAGACAAAAACAAACATGAGCAGGGATCACAGCCTGTTAATCATTTGATTCAGATTAATCGGAGAGCAACATTGAAAATTAGCTGTATTATTCAACAAGCTTGTCCCGTTTGTAAGGTGCTGGGCAACATGCTGCGTGCAACCACATATTAGCCCCTTTCCCAAGAGTCGATATTATGAGATTTACCAGGAAAGGCACAATCTGACCATACCCATCTCTTCTAGACCCGAGTGGCCAAGGAACCCCCAATCCTCAGCATCTTCCAGCGGGTCATCAGTCACCTCTTCCACATCATAGGTGACCTCAGTAACCGGTGACGGGGTCACATTTCCAAGTATTCGCTCTAGCTGGTAATAAAATTTGCATTCCACTCTGTGTGTCGGGCATGATTTCAGCGTGAGAATATAGAGACACATTTTCATTAGGGGTGGCTGCCTAAAGATGTTCTTTGACTAAAATGAAATGATGCAATTGCTCCAACAGTGTGTAATGTACTCACTTCTGCTGGAGAGACTGGCGGAAGCTGTTCTTCAGTCGTTTGATTCTGGTCTGACACTGTTCCACGGTTCTCATGTAGCCTCTCTCAGACATCCTTTTGGAAATTAGAGTGAACACGTGGCGGTTCTTGACACAGCCTTTCAGAACTCGTTGCACAGAGTCTTTCCCCCAAATATCTAGCAGACTCAGAGTCTCATCATCCGACCAAGGGACTTTGGTGTCAGTTGTCATGGGATAGGCAGTTCCTTGAGGTTCTTGACACCAGAGAAAAGATAAACAGTAATTTATTGGCCTTTTCCATTAATTGAGCTTTCAGTTATTTTGGAATGAATACAGAGATTGCACACCTGTGTATTCTCCCCATATCGAGATGAGGGGAGATTCACTAGAAGATTCAATATTCACTGGGGAATCCCTAGGAAACAGATTTTTTTAACCAGACAAGATGAATAAGAACCAATTCTTATTTACAGAAACAACCTGGAGGGAATATTACAGCGGGAGGGAAAAATAATTACTGTTAACTGTCTTGCTCAGGGACACCAGGCGGATGCTCTAATCGACTGGCCCCAAAGACACACAAAGCTAATTTAATATTTACCATGAAACAAAATGTAATGACATCAATGGAATACTGGGAGACAAATCAATTTGAGACATTCCAAAATCTGTTCTTACTGAAAGAGAGGTGAATCTGTTTGCCGTTTTCGGGGAACCGCCAAACTGTCACTAATTTTCCTCTTCCGGGTCAAAGTGTGCCCTCTCCTCCTCTCACTGACCAAGGAGCTTTCACCCTGTTGCCATAGTGAACTCTCTCCACCATCCTCACCAACAACCACAACATGAGGTGACAATTCAGGAAGTGAGAGGTCAATGGTGCATGTATCTCCTGGCTGACAAGAAGCTGACAAAAATGGTGTTTCCTCATCCACAAGTTCATCAGTCTCAATTTTCTCCCTCTGTCTATTTCTTTGTCTTGTTCTCTCAGATATCCTCCTTTCACTCTTCTCTAGACTATACTGGGCAATGGGAATCTCAATAATTTCTTCTTTATTTTGGCAATCTGAAAAGAGTGTGGACTCTTGCAAGTGACCAGAGAGTGCTTGAATGTCAGCAGCAACCACAAGCTTCGTGTCTGGAGGGAGGGAGAGAGTGGAGAGGATGAGGTCGTCCATTGGTAAAGAGCAAGAGTCTAAGAGAAAGAAAGGAGGGTTTCAGTATATCACTGCCAGTTGCCCCATCACAAACAGTCCAATGAGACATTCATAATTCTAATGAAAGTAGCAAAGTTCATGAGTCATGCATGATACTTACCTTTGATGTCAATGTGTCCCTGATTTCTGTGATGATCAATTAAGGCCTTCATCTCCTCTGGGGGTGTCGCTGATCGCAAACACTCATCCAGAAATGAGGGGGCAGCACCTAGCCAAGACGCCATCTGAGAAAGAGCACTGAGTTATCACAGGTGAGCATTGGCAGTGGTAGCTCAGAGACAACAAAAGGTATGTCTGCTGGATTAGGGTGTACAGTTAAATGGCAGTACCTGTGCAAAATCTGGTACAGGCAGAAGCTCCTCCAGTCTGGACAGGAACTCCCACAGGAGGATCTCTAGTGCTGTGTCATATTTCTGGCCAAACTGCACTGGGAACACCTCCTGCGTGTTGAGAAGACATGAAGAAATAAACAACTGACAAATTAGTAGGACGGGAGACAGGGGGAAAGAGAGAGAATGTGGGAGTGTCATTTCACCTGGAAGAAGTGACCCTTCACATCTGGGTCTTTTAGCAAGGTTTGAACCAGATCCAAAAAATTGGCTCCAGACTCCTCTACTTGTGCATCACTCACCTGCAAAATCAAGGGTCCCATTTTTAGCTGGCAGTTTTAAACAGTTAAAGATAAATGCCAGGATTTCTGGCCAGTGGTTGCTAAAGTGGCGTTATAGAGTCAAAACGGGTCCCTGGGAACTGTTTAATATGTCATGTATGTGCTGATATGTGCCCTATAGCATTAGAAATACTCGCTTTCAAACCTGGAATTTCAAGGCTATCTGAAGTATGACCTTGATTCTACCTATAGATTCTACCTATAAACAACATATTACAAATTATACCTATAAACAACATATTACACATCCAGTCCAAAATGGGATGTATCAGTTAATTTTATTCAAAAAAACTCCCAGACTGCATCTTTAAAATGGACTGGTAATTTACCTGCCTTAATGTATCACCTCGCTTGTGGTAAGGTGGGAGGGATGGACTATTTAAAGTGTTTCTGTAAAAAACTGATCCAAAGTGCTGATTTTAAGGAAGCGCTAGTAGAGACAACAGTTGGTTAAAGCAGTAACGAGGTCAGTCATAGCATGAATTTTGACCAGCAGGTAAGCATCCCATCCAGCCGTGTTCCCAAATGCATTGAAAAAAAATGAAATGTCTAAACATAGCATTTATTTTCTTGATCAACTTGTTTCGCCCCCATTTGATTGAGCCTTCATTTCTCTCAATGGAGGCCCCTTTGCTTGTTTGCTTCACAACACATTTGCCAAGTCTATGGCTCATTAGGCATTTTAGTCTTTGAAATTAATTAGCACAGTTTATTTATTAGATCAGCAAAACAGTCAGCCAACATCCCCTTTTCATCTAGGTGTGTAGAGTCATATATCAACATATCTATCATTAACTCAGTTATTTTTTTGAGTGGACCAATTGTTTGTTTTCTTTGTAATTTTCATTCATTCATTTTCAAATAAGCACTCATAGGCGACCCCTGTCTTAGCCATACCAGCAACTTTATCCTGTAGATTTTACTATATCATGCTTTTTCATACTAAACCATTTATTTTTTAAGTAGCAACAAAGATAAGAAATATATTGTTTGTCTTCATAATTTGGTTATAAACCAACACCAACATTGTAGATTATAGCACAAGTCAACAAGCTGTTTTTGGAGATGTTAGAAAAAAAGTCAATTTTAAAACCCATGACTGAAATTCATCACATAAAATGTATATGGTGTGTACCACAATCGAGTGGTTTTCCCCAATTTTGTGTTTTTGCTGTGACAGAACAACCTTTTTCACTTAGATAATCATAATTTTATATTGCATTAGTGGGGTAAGAGCAATGGAACCAGACGACGCCGCAAGCTTGACAGCGCGACCCTGCTATTCCTGAGTGAGAGAGTTGCATGCATAGAGACGGTCCAAACATTAAGCGATTTATGAAATCAACCAGTTATGAATTTAGACAGATCTAGATATTCCACGTTAATCCCCTTTAAAGGAAGATACTGTAGATGTATCATGACATTAGGTTTGTTAATTAGGAGATTAATTTCCTAAACTATGTGTGTATTTCTTCCTATTATAACAGGTATAAATTAAGGCTCATATTTACAGTAAGTCACTCACAAAGTTGTCCCTGGGCGTAATCATTGAAGCTTTGATTCTGTCCAGGTGGGGCTGGACAGTCTCAGGATTGACTTGCTGATCACCGCGACATAACTCCAGAACCAGCTACAGACACAAAAAAGCCATTGCAACACTATGCTTAGCAACACCGCTGGTTTAAATTTGTCATTTTCAACAACTGTGCATCAAATTAGAGGGAACGAATGGTAATGATGTCCCCAACACTTGAATTTAATATTCATACATACGTATACACACACACACACGTACTAAGGCCTACAAAAAACATGTACACATGCACGAACACACACACACGTACACGTACACACACGTACACGTACGCGCGCACGCGCACACACACACACGCGCACACACACACACACACACACACACACACACACACACACACACACAC
>JACXGI010013237.1:0-20671 GCA_016801175.1 Esox masquinongy | reverse complement strand
GAATTCGGAAAGTCCCCGCTTCCCGGGCCTCTAACCCACTCTTTTCTGCCGAATATTGTACTCCCCAATTTAACACTTCCCAGTCAAGACACTTCTAGTTCAGAATTTGGTAATTAGGCCGAATATGCAGATTTGATGAAACAGGTTCTGCTTACCTCATTTGTTGTGGCCACGAACCGTCAGTGTCTGTCGTGGTCAGAAAAGTTTTCTCAAATTCAGATCTCCTTCTCATCCCGGACGGACCCCCAAGTTGTTGAAGTACCGACCTAAAGTACTTCCCCGGGTTGGTTAATGAGAAGAGATTAAGAGGAGAAAAAATCGCAGTGCCGGCAATTCTCTTTATTCCCCCATACAGATATATCTGGAGACAGTGTGGCACTCAGTCCAACAGAGTCTGACACAATCACAGCACACACAGTTCTTATAGCCTAAGCCCCCTACCCTAGATTTTCCCGTTTTTTCTACTTTTCTGGTTCAGGGAGCGGTTCATACCATATATGGGTAAGATATACGTTGTTTAACACATCTTCTCATGGCAGCTGCCGTCTTCGGGTTCCCTGTTGTTGTCCCAACCAATCGACTTCTAGCTCCAGCGTCTTTTCCCTTATTTGGCATTCTGCCCATTTACTACCACATACCAAACGGTCTGTTCTTGCTCCCAACTATTCTAGTGAGATAAGGATCCTGTCACCCCCTCCTCTAATGCAGGTACAATGTTTCTTAGTTCTACTTAGCCTCTAGCAGACTTGCATGTTATCTTAATGCTATTGCTCCACAATAGTGTTACTTGTTTGGATGTATACTTTTTGGCTAAAAGACTAATAGACAGATCTGTAGAGAATTTGAAATGATAATTACTTATACTGTATCCTCATCCTTTCATGTTGTTAAAAAAAAAAGCTAGACTTTTGAAAAAAAACGAATACTCGACATGCATAACCACGAAATTTCCAGATTTTGTTTGAACTATGACTAAACAAAAAATGAATGGAACGAATTTGGAGTGGCAATTATTTTTCCTGTGAAGGAATAGCGGTTTTGAGCAGAGCCATGTGAAAGACGTGGAGCAGAGAGTAACATTCGCTCAAGAGCGATGAGTGGGATTTCCATCAGCTCTCCGCTCACATACTCTGGCAGGTATCACTTAATATAATATTTCTTACGATCTTCAAAAATGAACTACGTTTGTATTCAACATGTACCTTGCACAAACGTGTGTTTGTATTCAGTGTGTGATTGTCAAACCTCAGATGGACAAAGAAATGGTGTGCTGGGTCAAATGTGGGCGGAGTCAAACGTTTGACTCCACCTACATTAATCCTCACCCCGAACTGCAACACTGCAGTCAGGGGTACTTGCCCAACGTTGACCTACAAGAGCCGGCTCTTCGAGCCGACTCGTTCGCGAAGGACCCATCTCTACTAAGCAGCCCATTTAATTTTGTTTTTACCGCCAGTCAAATTCTTTGCCAATTCATTCATACAAAATAAGAAAACCATATTGCTTTTTAGCTATTAGGAGCACAAACACTATGGCCAGTCAGGCAACAATTATTTTTTGTTGTTATCGATAGTCAACGTTATATAGAGAAAACTCAAGAAATATGGGTTGAGTGTCCATTCAGTCTGCCTACATCAAAATGGACGAACGACCCAGCCCAGTGGCAGGAGGTGTTATATCCTGATATATACAACTAGCCTCCCTTATTGAGTCCCCAGGTAATGTATTTATGACATCTGTCACTTTATTTTGCTGTTTTGGTAGTCTGTCCAATGTGATGTTACTGTAACATAATTAAAATGCTAACATGTTTAGCAAGCTAACTAGCTAGCACACTGCAACTATAAGGTAGGCTACAACGTACAGTAGACAATAATAATTCCATCCTCACCCGTCACATACAGTTCACATACACATGCACGAATGTACTGATTATCGATGCATCACAACAAATAATTCATGTGAGCGCAGTGCACCAACCCGACATGAATTTTCATTCTTTCATACAGGGATTTACTTAGCTAGCAAAATGAGGAATTACAAATCCCTGTAGGCCCAAGTTTTTTGCAAGTGGGTGGGTAGATGTTGTGCAGCATTACAAACCCTCAACAAATATCACAGTGTTCAGGACCCAGGTGAAGCCATCCTGATGGGTCACAGACAGACCCCACAACACCTGGGGTTGCTGCCAGGAGCACAGGAGCCATTGTAAGTGTTCACTGTGATTGCATGGCAGGGTAAGCTGACTGTATTATACCAACAATAATATTTATAGTTATACATGAAATAGTTTAAGAAGAATTATACATTTTAATGACATTTTAGTATGAAATTACTGTATTTAAAAGTATTTATATATTCCATTTTAGACTGGGACATGCTCTCATGTGGGGGGCGTTGCTTTTTAAGCTAGAGGCCTCTGTCCGTCTAGGGTATACCAGTATGGCACCCACCAGCATAGTTTGTGGGTGGAACAAAGTCTCCACCAAAAAATGTGGAGGCAGACAGAGTACACAACATCTGCTTTTAATCAAGAAATGCAAAAAGGAAGAAGGAAGGCAGGAAACAGAAGAGGCCAATTCTAGTCGCCAATCCACAGCAGCAGGAGCCGTTCCTTCGAATGTTGTCTGCAACTGGAGAACTCCCTGTTGGTCTCAGCATCTTTAAAGAGTTCTCAGAAGCATTCAGGCCAACACCATGGTTCACAAATCTATCCATCACTGAGGAACAAGTAGAGGCCATAGAAGAGGCAACCAAGGATCGCAATGTGCTGCATGGCACCAAGACAGAGTCAGAAGGGTGATGGGAACATCAGCGCATAGAATACTGCACACATCCCAAACAGCACCATCTGAAATGCTGTTGAGAGACATTCTTTATACGGGGTCAGTCCAAAAGCAACTCAAGGCTCCTGGAATTGACTGGGGGAGGGAGCATGAACAAGAGGCAGTACAAACGTACAAGTATGCTCTGGGCCTGGAAGTGTCCACAGCCCAAAGTACCATTACAACAACAGATGAGGTAGACAAGGTTCACACAAGCCTGAGCATTTTGAGAGCTCACAGACAAGACCGGCCATCTGGACACTTTGTTGACACTGAGGAAGAACCACAGCTACTACACACAGGTAATACAATATATAATGTTACACAGAGAAATTAATGTCATGTTCTTCTTTTGTGGTATCGTTGTGAAGGTGGTTAGATTGGATACACTGTCTTTTTAATCACAGGTTCAGCTGCAGGTGTATGTTTGCAGAACAAAGTATGCAGACTTCATTACCTGGACCCCAAGACACACTGTCATTTTCAGAGTCCGTTGCGATGCAAACTTCAGTAGTGAGGCAGTAAGATGTTTCTGGGCCAGGCACATCCACCCTCAGCTGATGGGTACCTCAGCTCAGGTTCCAGAATCAGAGCTACAGGTAAAATAAACTAAAAATGTATTTATAGACATGTGGAGAAAACAGAATCACACATTCTTTGAGATCTCAGAATTTTAATTTTCATTTGTCTCAGAGTATGTGTCATTTGTATCAATTATGAAATTCACGACAACAATGAATTTTAAATGATTAATTTGAATTCACAGGAGAATGAGGTGGAGCCATGAGACAGTGCTAGGTGGAGAACAGTGCAGTAAGGTAGACACTGGTAAAGAAGGGAGAATCAATTGCAAGATATACAAGGACTATTAACAAGAATAATTTCCATTAAAAATTAGAATGTATGTGAGTAAAATAATGTGTTTAGGCAGCAGGATTTAAGGGAAAGGCAAGAAGAGTATTTACAAGAATTATTTAGAAAAGCAATAATTAAAATGTTTAATACAGACTTTCTAGATGAGCCAATAGGGGATTAGGTAGAAACATATTTCAAGGGAAACAATATTAGCACCACATTGCGTGCAGTCATACACAGTGGTGCTCTAAAATGTATATTTATATATCTACATCCAAATGTTCTTAAACATCCCCATCTGTTCTTATTAAACCCAACACTGCTTATTTACCAACACCGGTGATTCACCAACATCGGTGATTTATGCTAATGTTGGCTCCAGACTTTTCTGTTTCCACTATACATTTGGTACCAAGGACTTAAGGAGGGGCTCACGTTGGGAGGGAGGAGTAAACTATCAATGCAATCTGGTTTTCTGGTTACGAAAAATAAAGGCGTTATAAACAATAACGCCATGCTCAGTTTGTTTACAACACGGCATTTGAACTTAAGTAATAAAAATAATATCTTCCTCAAACTCCTGCGACCGGCTCCTTCTCCACCTACACTCGTGACACTGCAACTAAACCAGTTTAATAAGTATTTTGTCAAAACTATCTACCTTTATTAAAAGGTTTTGGGAGAATTCTGAGGTAATTTTGTGTTGTTATAGGTTCTGCAGGCTCTGTTTTTCTATTCAGTGGCATCGTATCCTTCGGTTGTTCCAACTCTTTCCGTTGTGAGTCTTTGCTTCCCTGTACTGTTGCTTAATTTTCTTTATTTTATCAGGGATCTGTTAGTTAGATCGGATGAAAACCATCACGAGAAGCCTAAAACAAATGATACACATTGCCATTCGAATAGAACAAAGGTCTTCAACCCTCTCCTGGGGACCCCCCAGACATTCCATCTATTAGATGTATCCCAGAGCTAGCACACCTGAATCAACTTAACTAATTAACAAGCCCTTACCTGTTGAATCAGGTGAGCTATTTCAGGGTAAAAACTAAACTGTGGACTAAACTGTGGTATGGCTGGGGGGTCCCCAGGAGAGGCTTGAAGACCTATGGAATAGAACAACATGCCGCCTTTTCACAGCACGTAACGCGTCAATCCGCAAACCCCGCCCTAAGTCCTAAAGTCCAGGGCTTGGCACCAAGTGAGAGCCGGGCTACTCGGCCGTGGCCTAGTGGCCGACTGGCCCTGGCCCGTGTCAGTGGAAACAGATAAAAATCTGGACGTTAGGGTAAAACACCAGTGTTTGGCACCAATGGAAATGCAGCATAATTGTAATACTCCCTTTATACATTCAATTAATTTGTTATATTAATTCATTACCTGGCTACATTACCTGGTCCCCAGAATGGTGGTACAGTGGTAAAAGGAAGCCAGATTCCCTCACTATCTTAACATCAGATGCTCGTCCACCCCAGCCTTTGGACAAGAAGCTGATGCTGCCTGCAGGACTACACGCAACTAAATATTTGACTATAGTCCACTTCTTGTAAATGGAGTAAGTTTTTTGCCCTGTGGAAAAAATTAAGAAAAACTAAACATGGTTATTGTTCAAAAGCTACCTGGCCAAGTAATCATAAATTACATATTTCTTAGGTGTCTACCTGGCTTTAAGGGCCTTTGAATGTTCAATTCTGATTTCAAAGCAATCAATAATTGCTGTGAGGCGAGGAAATTTGGCCTTCATTGCTGGTGGCATGGTTTGTGTGATGCACTCCCTGTCAGGCCAGTGAATGAGGAAGGTAATTTCTGCATACAGAAGATTCAGCTAACGTTGGAAGATGCTGTGGATGGTAGACTGTTGGTCCAGTATTTGGCTCATCAAAGCCCTTGATAGATTCTGGCGTAGCTTGAGCAAACAGAGGAAAAGCTGTTGCAGTATAAAAAAGAACAGACAAGAACAACATTGGAACGGACATTAAACATAAAATGTACTGACTAGATTTTTTAACTATATTGCCTTATATATTTCAATGATAGCTTTTATTTTGAAAAAGAAAATCTGAGTTATATAATATCCTGCTGCTAGGAAAATGGTAATGAAGCCTCGAATGGCCATCACTACCTATGCCGGTAGGCCCACCCATAGATATGAAGCATAGATGGGACATATAGTTCTATCTGACGTCTCAATAGCTCCGCCATCTTACCTGGGACCAGTTCGGAAAAGTCAAGCCACTTAACACTAGTCATGGTGGTATTTTGTGCAGCAGTAATTTGGTCCAGAAAAATGTATGATAACATACTTAACTTTACATATCATGTTTTTAATCAATGAACAAGAAAGCTAATCCAGCCTAACCGTAGCTGTTGAGCTACTTAACTTTACAGTATCAGAATTCTGTTTGTTTTTTAAATGAACGGTCTCTGCTAGCTTGCTACAGTAAAGTATGAATTCATGTTGCACACAACGTATATGAAATAACGTGTTTTCATTAAAAAAAAAATACTGTATATAATCAGCAGATGGCGATGTTGGGTAGCCTTTGTCCACAAAAAAGTAGCCTTGTTACTCCTATTTCTGTCCTGACTACAATGCTACTGTTAGCCTACCAAATTGAGTGAGCTAGCTTGCTCCGTTAAGCGTACTGTTACTAAAATAGTAATTTCTACAGTGAAATGAAATTATAATATTTATATGTATATACAAACACATACATGTAGTATAATTTAAAACCTAAGTTAATTATCTTTGGAAATAAAGAAATATACATTTGCACTATATTTAAAGTACCGTCCTGTATCTTCCTACATTAGACCATAGCCATTTTGTACTCTTAAATTTAAAAATGATTTTAAACTATTTCAAATGAATTTGTTCGTTAATATTCTGAGAAGTAGTCTTTTTTATGCATTATGCTATGCATGACAGTGGCTATTTATATATTATTAAGGAAATGGCACTTCTACCATGTGTTTGTGTTGTATTGTTTAGAACAGGTCCCAGGTCAGAAGGCTGTCAAATTGCTCCATTCTTATTTTATCTATGACATTAGCCCATCTACTGTTCTATTATCTATGGGCCCACCAGTCTCATATCCGTTGCTCCGCATGCACAATTCGCCCTCTACATTCCTGTACCTGCTTTTTTACCTTAGTAATTATCGCTTGTACAACATCAATCTTATTACAAAGTCCACATTTCAAGGACATAATGGCTTTCATGATATCTTGGTTGCTTTTCTCGCCCAAGTTTAATATTTCGGCATCTCCATCGTCGAGGCCGTCTTCCATAGCAGCCATGGCGTCTTTTATTTCTTCACCCTCCGAATGTTCCTCTTCGTTTTGTTTTTTTCTCATCTTTTTTGCTACCTTTATGTGACATCTCAATTTCCCGTACTCTTATATATGTATTGCTTTGAGTAAAATTCTGATTAGTATTGTAGGATTAATTACATGCTAGCAGCAGAGCTTAAAAGTTGCGACCTGCTAGCACCTCGCCATAACTGGAACCCTCCAGAGACAGCAAATCTTAATTTAATCCAGCCACAGCGATTTTTTTTCCATGTAAACTAATACTATCTCAGCCCATGTATCCATACCATGCCGTGTGAGGCAGTTAGCATATTACATTCTAACAATCTTATGCTTGTGACAATCCAGGCTTCTGTAACAACTCAAAGTTTGCCATTCCTATACAAAAATGGCTAGCAATAATTTTTTAGGTCACTCTGGCTATGAGCGTCATACTACTTATAGACTACTTAATATCCAAAATACAGTGCACACTTTTAAGTACGACTGGAAGCTGTGTGAAATACACTGCTCTAAAAAATTAAGGGAACCCAGTAATCACAGTATAACACCAAGTCAATTAAACGTCAAGGATATCAATCTGTCCTGTTAGGAAGCATAAGCAACTGTGAATCAATGTCAGCTGTTTTGGTGCAAATCAAAGTGACATGTGCACTGGAAAGGCAACAGCAAGACAACACCCAAAAAGGGAATGGTTTTGCAGGTGTTGGCCACAGACAGGTGCTCTCTCCTTATCCAGCCCATTCAGGTTGCACAGGTAGTCCAGCTCCTTCAGCATGGCACATCCATACGTGCCATTGCAAGGTTTTCTGTCACCCAGTACAGCCTCAAGAGCATTGAGGAGATAGCAGGAGATGGGCCGTTACATGAGGAGAGCTGGACAGGGCCATAGAAGGGCATCAACCCAGCAGCATTACCGGTATCTGCTCCTTTGTGCGAGGAGGTACAGGAGGAGCACTGACAAGCCCTACAAAACGACCTCCAGCGGGCTACTGGTGTACATGTTTCTGACCAAACTATCAGAAATAGACTCCATGATGCAATGGTGAGCCTTATACTGCCTGCAACATCATCCAGCATGACCGGTTTGGCAGCGGTTCAGTGATGGTCTAGAGAGGCATATCCTTGGAGGGTCACACAGACCTCCATGTGCTAGCCAATGGTACCCTGACTGCTGATAGGTACCGGGATTAAATCATCAGACCTTGCGCTGGTGCAGTGGGCCCTGGGTTCCTCCTGGTGCAGGACAATGCCTGGCCTCATGTGGCCTGAGTGTGTAGGCAGTTCCTGGATGAAGAAGAGATTGATGCTATTGACTAGCCCTCACGTTCTCCAGACCTGAATCCAATTGAGAACCTCTGGGACATTATGTATTGGTGCATCTGATGCCACCAAGTAGCCCCAAAGACTGTCCAGGAGCTCACTGATGCCTTAATCCAGGTCTGGGAGGAGATCCTCCGGGACACCATCCACCATCTCATTAGGAGCATGCCCAAATGTTGTCGGGAGTGCACACAGGCACGTGGTGGGGGCCATACACACTACTGAGTCACATTATGAGTTGCCATGATTAAATACACGCAAGTTGGAACAGCCTGTGATTTCAATTATGTGAGTTTGTGTGTTTGAATCCAGCCCTCAATTGGTTGGTGATTTTGGTTTCCAGTGACTGCTGATATTTCATTTTGTTCTCAACGAATTACACAATGTACAGTAAAGACTTTAATATTTCTAATCTATAAATAATAATCTTTAACATATTTCATTCATCGAGACCCAACGTCTGATTTAAGTGTTCCCTTTATTTTTTTGAGCAGTGTATATTCACTAAATAAAATGTGATGTTCCTTAGTAAACCTATTGTTTTGTCTACTTTGTCTATTAATAAATCAATAGCTAAAAGGCTTTGGTCTACAGTAATATATTAACCATGCTGATGGCAGGTCAAACACCAATTGAGACATTTAAAGAAACAAGGGATTTTCATTAAAAAATACACTTACATATTTTGCAAACACTATAGGAAAAAAAACAAATTCATAGATGGGGGTCAAGACATTGCAAAAACTCAGGATGGGGGTCAAGACTTCGCAACATTTACTAAAAACAACAAAAACATTATGAAAATGCCGTTAACCAACTGAATCAAAAAGCTGAGGAGGAGCATTCCTCGACCCTCATACTGGAGCTGGGTCCATATGCTTTGTGTATTCATCAGCTGTTCTGAACCTAATCATCGTAATCACAGTCCTCCAAATCATCAAAGATCGCAGAGAGCAGGATGAGCTCTTGTGGTTTAGATCTGGACTCTAACTCCAACCCGGCCTTATGGAGGCAGTCTTCAAACTTGGGAAGAACTTTACTGTACAGGAAATCGATGACCTCTGAAAAGATACATATTTCAAAAACATTACATATTAAAATAAAACAAATATCCATCTAATTAACAATGTGGTGTTCTAAATGGCACCTTCTTCCCTATATAATATAGTCTATACGCGATTTGATCTCTGTAGCACACTTACAGGTCAAAAGGAGTCTGAATAGGGAATAGGGATATTAGGTGTATGACAGCAGTTTCCACCTACCACAAAAGGATTTGTTTTGCCACAGTGGCACTTTAGATACTTTCAGCTTGTAGAAGTGTGTCTGTAGATAGCGGGGAGTAACATCCCTTAAAAAAAGAGAAATAAATAAATGTTTAAGCACCACACTGCCAGGCCACACATGCATGTTCATCAACCCTCAGAGATTAATAAAAACATTTGGAAAGGCTTTATCTAATTTTGTCATGCATTGATCAGGTTTTGACAGACCTGACCCTTTAACCCATTATAAAATGGATAATGAATGAATATACATAAATACACACGTACATGCACACACAGACAGACACACAAACACACAGACACACACGAGCCAAAACATCATGACCACCAGCCTAATATGCAGTCAGTACTCCACATGCCGCCAAAATAGCGCTGACCCACGGAGGCATGGACTCTACAAGACACCTGAAGGTGTCCTATGGTATCTGACACCAAGACACTAGCAGCAGATCCTTCATGTCCTGTAAGTTGCTCATAATGGAGCCACCGTGGATCGGATTTGGTCCAGCACATCCCACAGATGCTCAATAAAATAGAGAGCTGAAGAATTTCAAACCCTTCCCAAACAATGTGTGCAGTGTGGCAGGATGCATTATCCTGCTGAAAAAGGCCACATCTGGGAAGGCCCAGATGTATAACTTAACAAGAGGATAAGCACAACCAAGTCTCTAGTTTGAGAAATAGACACTTCACATGTCCTCAGCTGACAGCTTCATTGAATTCTACCCACTCAAACACCAGTTTCCTGTACAACCCCATTTCCAAAAATGGGCATGTGTTTTTCCAAAAAATAATAACATTTCTCATTTAAACATTTGATATATTATCTTTGTACTATTTTCAATTAAATACAGGGATAAATAATTTGCACATCATTGCATTCTGTTTTTATTTGCATTTTACACAGCGTCACAACTTTTCTGGAAACGGGGTTGTACAACAATAAACTACTGACCAGCCCTTATAGGAAGAATTGAGAAAGACACTTTTGAAACAGAAAAACTAAAATTGGTTAGAGTGAGCAAAGAAACAGACATTTGACAACAGATAATTGGAAAAGAGTGTTATGAACCGATAAATCGAAGTTTGCAGGTTTTTGGCTCAAACAGGACATGTGAAACGAAGGGGGAACAAAAAGATGTTGGAAGAATGCTTACCACCATCAGTCAAGCATAGTGGAGGAAATGTAATGTTATCAGGGTGCACTTGGTTCTGGAAAAGTTGGAGATTTATAGTGCAAAGAACCCTAAACAAGGAAGGATACCATTCCATTCTCCAATGCCATCCCCCGTGGTCAGAAATGAATAGAGGCCAATTTCAAAATGCAGCAGGATAATGATCCTAAACACACTTCTAAGTTATGCATAAACTATTTGGGGGCAAAGCAGTCCTCAGGAGTACCGACGGTGATGGACTGGCCGGCACAGTCGCCTGATCTTAACCTCATTGAGCTTTTGTGGGATCAGCTTGACTGTAAAGTGCGTAAAAAGTGCCTGACAAGCCAGCCACATGTATGGCAAGTGCTACAGAAAGCATAGGGTGAAATGTCACCTGAGCATTTGAACAAACTAACAGCTAGAATGACAAGGATCTAAAAAGCTGTCATTCCTGCATGTGGAGGATTTTCTGATGAGAACTCTGAAGTAGTTCAAGTTCTAAAACAAAAATTCAAATTGTAATAGTAATTATTTACATTATTAATGTCCTGACTATACATTGAGTTCTGTTGAATACCACTTTGGTGAATAAAAAGACTAATTTCTTTCCATAAGCGCAAAATCTGTACATTGTTGTTTGGCCCCGAGTGTAAATACACTACCGTTCAAAAGTTTTGGGTCACTTAGAAATTGTTTTCCATGAAAAAATACATGAAATTAGTTTGAATAGGAAATATAGCAAAGTGAATAGGAAATATAGTGATGGTTGCTGATAATGGCCCTCTGTATGCCTATGTAGATATTCCATTAAAAATCAGCCATTTCCAGCTACAATATTAACAATGGAATTTACAACATTAAAGGAAAAGTTGGCAATTTTTGACAATGGGGCCTTTTTTCGGGTTATCTAACCTAATCCTGGACTGTGGAGACATTCTTTTTTGGAATTTATACAGTTTTGAGAGGTTACGATTTTTTAAAAGGAAGCCTCTCCCGGCTACAATGAAAGTGAACGGGGCAATGGATATAGCGTGCGAAATGATATGATACATTTGGTTTTCCAAAACAGGAAGGCCAGGGTATATTGATATAGGTCTCTGTATGTTCTCCGAAAACAATTAGTGTCAATATCCTGCTGAAAGAGGCCAATGCCATCAAGGAAGACCAATGCCATGAAAGGGTTTACATGGTCTGCAACAATGCTCAGGTAGGTGGTATGTGTCAAAGTAACATCCACATGAATGGCAGGACATCCCAGCAGAACATTGCCCAAAGCATCACAATGCCTCCATTGGCTTGCCTCCTTCCCATAGTGCATCCTGGTGCCATGTGTTTTCCAGGTAAGCCACGCACACGCACCCGGCCATCCATGTGATGTAAAAGGAAACGTGATTCATCAGACCAGGCCACCTTCTTCCATTGCTCTGTGATCCAGTTCTGATGCTCACATGCCCACTGTAGGTGCTTTTCGGCAGTGGACACGGGTCAGCATCGGCACCCTGGCTGGTCTGCGGCTACACAGCCCAATACGCAACAAACTGTGATGCACTGTGTGTTCTGACACCTTTCTATCAGTACCAGTATTAACTTTTCAGCAATTTGAGCTACAGTAGCTCGTCTGTTGGTTTGGACCACACGGGCCAGCCTTCGCTCCCCATGTGCATCAACGAGCCTTGGCCACCCATGACCCTCTCGCAGGTTCACCACTTTTCCTTCCTTGGACCACTTTTGATAGGTACTGACCACTGGAGACTGGGAACACCCCACAAGGGCTGCAGTTTTGGAGATGCTCTGACCCAGCCATCCTGCCATCGCAAGACGGCCCTTGTCAAAGTCGCTCAGATCCTTACGCTTGCCCATTTTTCCTGCTTCTAACACATCAACTTTGAGGACAGAATGTTCACTTGCTGCCTAATATGTCCCACTCACTGACATGTGCGATGATAACAAGATGATCAGTGTTATTCACTTCACCTGTCAGTGGTCATTATGTTATGGGTGATCGGTATAATACAATTCACAAATTATATCATTAACCAAGTATAACGACATGTAGAAACATGCGTAATAACCTCTCACCCCATTGTGAATGCAAGATTTTCCCAGTTGATATCGGACATATCTTCCACCTGCAATTCATTTAACCTGAAAAGCCAAAAAAATCAGAAATAGTCCTTTTAATACAAACTGTTCACCATGCTGGTTTCACATGCAGATATTGGGACATGTCCAGACAAATTCAACACAAGTAAAAAAATTCAAATAACGCCATCAAACTGTGCTAATAAATCTTCCAAACCAATGAAAAAAATAAGTTCATCATACTTGGCCATCAATTTAGATGTTTAAAGACAACTTAAGACACTATTTCAAAACGTGTCTAAAAACAGGTGTTTTTTCTTTTACCACAACATGAATAGAATGGAAATCAAGACACTTACGCTTTGATCAAATCCAATTTGAACTGCATGGATTTCACACCTTTCGTAAATGCTGTTTGTCCATGTCTCATTTTGCGCCTCAAAACTAGCATCCTGAAAAATATGGACCACAGACACAGCCTCAGTCTCAAAGTGCCTTTGTGAAATATTCATATTCCCCTCCAATTTCTCATTTTATTAAATCTATTTATTTTGCCATCACAATACACTATAACGACCAAACCAAAACATGTTTTTAGAAACGCATAGGAATTCATTCAAAATGAAAAAATTAAATGTCTCATGTACATAATTATTCAGACTCTTTACCATAACACTCCGAATTCAGTTCAGATGCATCCTATGTGCTTTGATCATCCTTGAGATATCTCTAGAACTAAACTGGAGTCCACGTGTGGCAAATTCAATTGATTGGACAAATAGAAAGGCAAACACCTAGTTCCTAGGAGCACAGTGGGCTCCATCATTATGAATTGGAACCACCGAGATCCTTCCTAGAGCTGTCTGTTAAGCCAATCTAAGTAAATAGGCAAAAAGTGCCTTGGTCAAGGAGGTAACCAAGACCTAAATGGCCACTCCAACAGAGTTTCAGAGTTTCTCTGCAGAGCTCGGTGAACCTGCCAGAAGAACATCCTTCAATCAAGCCCTTTTGCTAGAGTTACTAAACAGAAGCCGTAACCGAGTAAAAGGCATAAGACATGCCCTCTAAAGGACTCACAGCTTGAGGAAAGAAATTAAACCAAAATTAAACTCTTAGGCTTGAACGCCAAGCGTCCGGTCTGGCAAAAACAAGGTATCGCTCGTCACCTGGCCAATACCCAACAGTGAAGCAACATGCTATGAGTGGCAGGGACTGGGACACTGGTCAGGATTAAAAGAAGAATTAATGGCACAAAATACAGGGAGGTTCTTGAAGAAAACCTGATCCAGATGGCACAGGACCTCAGACTGAGAAGATTGATCTTTTGGCACATTTCCAAACAATTAGAAGTATGCCATTCCACATATAATCTAAAAATTGAGAAATTAATTCCTTCTGTACCAGAGAATTCTTAAAGAGAATGTGAGGCCATCTTTCAAAATGTTTAACAGGAATCTTGTAAAAGGACACACACAAGTAAAGCTACAACAGAATGGCCCAAAAACAAATGGTGGGTGACGGAATGGCCATGTGAAAGCCCAGATCTCATTCCTATCAAAATGCTGTGAGGGGACTTGAAGTGAACCGTGCATGCAAGAAAGAACTTGAATATAATCTAGTTAAAGCAATTCTGTAAAGAGTGGGCAAAAATTATCGCCAGTCACTGTACGAGACAGTCGAACAATTACAAGAGACAGCTATTTCAGCTAAAGGGGGCAACAACAGCTAAGTTTGGGGTGTACTTCATTTTTTTTCTGCACTAGGACAATATATTTCTGTTTGTAAAATATAATTTTCAGTTTCATTTGTTAAATTAAGTTTGTTTTTCTGTCAATAAAGTGAAGATTACATATCCATATGTCAAAATATGGAAGAAAAAAATACAACTTTCTAGGGGTGGGTGTACTTTTCACATGACTGTTTTTTTTTTTGTTTGTTGTTTTTTATTTTTTAGAACAACATCTACCACAGAAAGCGGCTACTTACCATTTTGTTCGACACTGGGTCCAGTGACGTGTTTTTACCCGGTCACACACAGCTTTCCAGGGAATTTTTCTGTACAGCTTGTCCCTTCTGACTACAGCCGGCCCACTGCCGGGCTCTGCCTGTCCTGTCAGGTGGTCCCGCACAGCATCCATTAATCTCTTATGTTCTGCATTGGTCCACGGACCAGTCTTCTCAGCTGAGAAATGCACAGCAAATGGGGAGCAGGACGTCAGATTCAATACATCAACGTTAAAATAACAAACAGACACCAGTGTACGTGTAATAGAACAGCAGAATATGAACAGCTATTTTTACAATGGTGCTGGAAGTTTCTCTCTGTTTCTTTAACAACAGAAAATTAATGGTGGTGCTGTGTCAATGTATACACATTCCATATTTAAATTCCCAATTTTCAAGTTGGCAAAGACTTACAAATGTGAGAGAAACGTTTCTCCAGAGCAGCTTCGCTTCGGCCAGTCAGCTCTGAGATCTTGGACCAGGAGTTGCCGTGCAACGTCTGCAGTTTTTTCAAAGAGTGAACTTCGTCTTTGGTAAACCTTTGGGAAGGAACTTAAGGAAATGAGTAAGCACATGAAACAGAGGAATACATTTACAATCAGAGGCAAACAAAACGACTTAACTGTACAAAAGTAATTGGAAAAAAAGGAATATTATAATTGTACTGTTATTGAGGCAACATCCTGTTAACTGGTAAGTAGCTGCCAATGGATGTTATTGCATTTCTTTATAGTGACTAGCCCATTCTCACCTGCCCTTGTAGTTGTTGCCATCAAATATTTTCCTCCCACGAAGATAGATGTTATGCCACGGTCTGGGAATACCTTCAGCTGGAACCAGTTAGAGAGAAGAAAAATCTGGGAAATAACTCAAGCACATTTTGCAACACAGTAAAAGTTCCTCAGCCAAAATAAAAATGTTATTTGTAACACACATCCTGAAAATGTCAAATTGGCTAATTAAAAAAACAATATATTAATATTTCCTAAAATAACAATAATGTCAACAAAATGCAAAAAAAACTTAAATAGCTAGCATATAGCCTTTTTGTACAGAAGAAAGTGATGAATACTACAATAAAAGCCTTTTGATTTAGGTGGGTCTTTAAGCTTTGTTTTTTAAACTAACAATGCTGTCAGCAGGTATGACATAAGAAGGCAATGCTAAAGAACAAGGAAGTACTGGGTGGATGAGGCTACCTAATCTGACAAATGTTACCTCTAATCAAATACGCCTACATGAAAGAGGACATACCTAATCTTTCATGGAATTTGTTTTGACTCTTCAACTTCTTGATTTCAGACATTTCGTCTTTGTAGCGCAGTGGATAGAAGAGTTTACAGGCACTTGAAATCCCTGTGAGAGCCATGAAATCATAGACGTTGGTCATGAGTTTTTCATTCTCTGTTGCACTGTATCTTCCACTTCGTATCTTAATGCCTGTGGACAAGAGTTATTAACTGATTGGGAAAAAATTCTGAAACATATGAAGATACATGATACAACAATACATTGTCATACACTACCGTTCAAAAGTTAGAAATGTCACTTAGAAATGTCCAAGTTTGGGGTCACTTAGAAATTTCTAAAAAAAACATACATGAAATGAGTTTGAATAGGAAATATAGTCATTGACAAGGTTTAATAATAATGATTTCTAATTGAAATAATAATTTTGTCCTTGAAACTTTGCTTTTGTCATAGAATCCTCTATTTGCAGCAATTTCAGTCTTGAAGACTTTTGACATTCTAATTATCAATTTGTTGAGGTAATCTGAAGAGATTTCACCCCATACTTCCTGAAGTACCTCCCAGAGGTTGGATTGGTTTAATGGGCACTTCTTACATACCATATGGTTAAGCTGCTCCCACAACAGCTCAATATGGTTGAGATCCGGTGACTCCATTATAGACAGAATACCAGCTGACTGCGTCTTCCCTAAATAGTTCTTGCATAGTTTGGAGCTGTGTTTTGAGTCATTGTCCTGATGTAGAAAGAAATGGGCTCCAATCAAGCATGGTCCACAGGGTATGGCATAGCTTTGCAAAATGGATTGATAGCCTTCCTTCTTCAAGACCCATTTTACCCTGTACAAATCTCCCACTTTACCACCAAAGCACCCACAGACAATCACATTGCCTCCACCATGCCTGACAGATGGCGTTAAGCACTCCTCCAGCATCTTTTCATTTGTTCTGCGTCTCACAAATGTTCTTCTTTGCGACCTGAACACCTCAAACTTATATTCGTCTGTCCATAATGCTTTTTTTCCTCCTTCCTCTGTCCAGTGTCTGTGTTCTTTTGCCCATCTTAATAATTTCTTCTTATAGGCCAGAGAGTTGCCTCTTCACTGTTGATGTTGAGACAGGTGTTTTGCGGGTACTATTTAACGAAGCTGCCAGCTGAGGACCTGTGATGTGTCTGTTTCTCAAACTAGACACTAATGTATTTGTCCTTCAGCTCGTTTGTTCACTGGGGACTCACACTCCTCCTCCTATTCTGGTTAGAGCCAGTTTGTGCTGCTCTGTGAAGGGAGTGGCACACAGCGTTGTACAAGATCTTCAGTTTCTTGGCAATATCTCGCATGGAATAGCCTTCATTTCACAGAACAAGAAAAGACTGAAGAAAGTTCTTTGTTTCTGTCCATTGTGAGCCTGAAATCGAACCCACCCTTGCTGAAGTTCCAGATACTGAACTAGTCTAAAGGACAGTTTTATTGCTTCTTTGATCAGCACAACAGTTTTCAGCTGTGCTCACATAATTGCAAAAGGATTTTCTAATGATCAATTAGCCTTTTAGAATGATAAACTTGGATTAGCAAACACAGTGCCATTGGAACCCAGGATTAATGGTTGCTGATAATTGACCTCTGTACGCCTATGTAGATTTTCCATAAAAAAATTGCCGTTTCCAGCTACAATAGTCATTTACAATATTAACAATGTCTACATTGTATTTCTGATCAATTTAATGTTATTTTAATAGATTTTTTTAGCTTTCCTTTCAAACACAAGGACATTTCTAAGCGACCCTAGACTTTGCAACGGTAGTGTATGTGTGGATGGCCTGTCATCTGACAGGCACATTTTTGGTGTTCCACAAGGCTCCATTTCAGGACCACTATTGTTTTCACTATATATGCTGCCTCTTGGTGATGTCAACCGAAATCACAATGTCAATTTTCACTGCTATGCAGATGACACAGTTGTTTATTTCGGTGAAACATGGAGAAGCCCCAAAATTACCAACTCTAGATGCTTGTGTTTCAGACATGGATGACAAATTATTTTACTTCGATACTTAAAGAAATTTAATGCAGGAAACAAAGATTTGTTGACAGATCTCACAGTGAACCTTAATGATGACAGTCATACCCCAAATACCTCAAAGAATATGAGGAAAAGAGCCTCAGCGTTACCCTGGACCCTTGATGAACATACAAAATACATTTTAGGAAAGCTTTTTTCCATATTCGGAACATATAATAAAATTATGCACAAACGCAAATCCATGCTTTTGTTACTTAGACAATTGCAATGCTATTCTCTCCGGTTACCGTGATAAGACAACAAATTAACACAGCTGCTAGGAACTAGAACAAAAAAATTTGATCACATTACTCCAGTATTATCCTCTTTACACAGTCTGCCGGATAATTTGGGGCTGACTTGAACCTTTTACAAACGTTTCTCTGATTTATTAAGCTAAATAATACAATGTCAAGTTGCTATAAGCTAAACATGGTTTTGTCTCTGGTTTGGTCTCCGTAGCATAAATTGTTCAAGAGATACTGTTTTATAGTGAGTTTACCTCAATTATGCAAATTACACTAAATAAAATGGTTTATTTGTTGAGACAGACTGAAAAGCTTTAAGTTGGTACTGAAGGTAAATTGGCCAAGAAGCATCACCATTATGAATAGATACCCCTTTACCATTTTGAATAGAAACAGCTGATTCTCATTGAAAAGTCATTAAATGTTAACTTACGCAAAAAAAATTAAGCTTACAATTACAAAAGTAAATATGATAAAAAATCTGAATAACTGAAATTCTAGTTTGGCCAGATGGAATATATCAGCTTTGGTTGAGTTTAACAAACAGTGTAGAAGACGCGTCTAGAATGTTTGGATTTTGTTCCCATTCAAATCTATGATCCCTTTTGTCCCATTGAAAGCTCATTCAACTACTGTTATAATTGAAAAACTAATAAATAAATATTTATTTATTAGTGTGTGTGTATATATATATTTATTTATTTATTGATATTCCAGAAATTCCATGACCAGTGGGAACCCTGCTATCAGCAGTCAGGGTACCGTTGGCAAGCACATGGAGGTCTGTGCGATCCTCCAAGGATTTGTCTCCCCAGACCTTCACTGACCCACCGACAAACCAGTCATGCTGGAGGATGCTGCAGCTAACATAAGGTTTACCACAGCGTCTCCAGACTCATTCATGTCTGTCACATGTGCTCAGTGCGAACCTGCTCTCATCTGTGAAGAGAATGGGGCGCCAATGTTGGACCTGCCAATTCTGGTGTTCACTGGCAAATGCCAATCGAGCTGCACGGTGCTGGGCTGTGAGCACAGCACACACTAGAGGATGTCGGGCCCTCATGCCTCCCTCAAGGAGTCTGTTTCTGACAGTTTGGTAAGAAACATGCACACCAGTAGCCTGCTGGAGGTCATTTTGTAAGGCTTTGACAGTGCTCCTCCTGTCCTCCTTGCACAAAGGAGCAGATACCGGTCCTTCCACAGCCCTGTCCAGCTCTCATGGTGTAACAGCCGTCTCCTGCTATCTCCCCCATTCTATTGAGACTGTACTGGGAGACACATCAAACCTTCATACGACGGCATGTATGGATGTGCCATACTGGAGGAGATAGACTACCTGTGCAACCTGAATGGGCTGCAGGTACCACCTCATGTTACCAGTAGAGATAAGGACACTAGCAAAACGCAAAACTAGATAACAATCAGTCAGGAAGGATAAGGAGAGAGCAATTGTCTGTGGCCACGACCTGCAAAACCATCCCTATTTTGGGGGTTGTTTTGCTGTTGCCTCTCCAGTGCACCTGTTGTCACTTCCATCTGCACCAAAACAGGTTACATTGATTCACAAGCGCATATGCTTTCTAACCGAACCGATTGATATCCCTTAAGTTTAATTGACTTGGTGTTATTCTGTGATGTGGTGATATTCTATGAAGTGTTTCCTTTATTTTTTGAGCAGTGTATATGATATCAAAACCATCTTCTCAAGCAATCAGAGTACTGGCTGTCTGGACAACTGACAATTGGTTTTGTGTTGATAGCTTTATTCATTTAGGCTGTAGAGTGGGAAATTGGAATAATGACAATAGAATGAGAGACACATCAAGAGTTGTGCTTGTCTTATGGGCAAAAGACACAGAACTCTAAGTGATTAAAGAATAAGCTTACCTTTACTTCGGAATTCCTTGAATCGTTCAAGATCATAGCTTATCAACTTGCGAATCTCCTGACTGGACCTTGACTCAACTTTGGGAATAAACTCTTTGAGCTCTTTCAATTCCGGCCAGTCTTCCAGACTGTGGGGGTAGAAAAATACAAGAAAGAGCAATGCATTCACAGTGTTTCTCCTATGATTCTTTTCAGCAGGATTGCAAAGTTAGATGGGGTTGGTAGGGCCTGATAATAATACATTTTATTTTACATTATTTCCCCCAAAGATTTCTTTATAAGACAATTACACAAATCAAGTTGATATTTATATCAAAAGTCACACACACACACACACACACACACACACACACACACACACACACACACACACACACACACACACA
>JACXGI010013236.1:0-21187 GCA_016801175.1 Esox masquinongy | reverse complement strand
GGGCTTTTTTCTAGCTTTGCACGACTTCAGCCCTGCCGCTAGGAGCCTGTTTCGAACCGTCCTCGCCGTGCACTTCACCCCAGCTGCTGTTTGCCATTCTTTTTGTAGATCACTACGGTTGTTGAGTGACATTCGAATGAGTTGATGGTCATCTCGGTCAGTGGGCAGTCGTTTTCGCACTCTGCCAGTCTGTAGCTTTGTTGTCCCCAATGTCTGTTGCTTGACCTTGTTCTTATGACCCGCTGTCTTTGAAATTCACCTAATCACCTAATCAGTACCTCATTAAGTAAAATCAGGTGTGCCTGTCTTGGAATTTAACAGACACTGGAATGGAATGGCTGCCACTCTACATGTAGAGATGCTGATTTAAGAAAAATTAGGAGAGGTCTCCTAATTTTTTCCAGAGATTTTTATTGTAATTATGGCCTTGTTGCAAAGTGTAAACCATATGAATGGTAATTAATGGATAATTTTGATGGATAATAGTAATTAATGGATACGTTTGTAGAGTTTCATAAGCATTACTTAATAGTAGTAAGCATTTATTAAAGACATTTGTGACCCTTATTGTAAAGTGTAAAATACATTATTAATATTTAATGGATAATTAATGTTTACGTCTTTAACAAATGCCTTTAATTAATGCTTTCCTACTATTAAGGCACGCTAATAAAGACTCAACAAATGTTAATAATCTATTAATTACTACTGTTGGTTTCTAATATATCATAATGGTCATGCATAAAGTACATTTAGAAAATATTTTCTCACTATTCAGTAATTGTAACGTATGTACACGCAAGCATTTGTAAGGTATAGGAGTGACTCAAAAATGAGTTAATTCAAGTTTGTCCTCTGTTCTCAACATTTTCTTAAGGGGAAGATGTGACGCTGGAAGATGAGCAAGTAAGTTTAATGCACAGTCCAAAAAAGGATAAAATACAATCTTTAGTTAATGTATGTACACAGGTCCGGAAATATTTGGACACTGACACAATTTTCATAATTTTTTCTCTGTACGCCACCACAATGGATTTGAAATGAAACAACTGAGACTTTCAGCTTTAAAATGAAACAACTGAGACTTTCAGCTTTAATTCAAGGGGTTGAACAATAATTCTATGTGCAAATATTGTTTGAAACGTTTAGGAATTGCAACCATTTTCATACACTGTCCCCTTATTTCAGGGGCTCAAATGTAATTGGACAAATTTACACAGTCATATATAAGATGTTCATTTTTAATACTCGAGTATCCTTTGCAGGCAATGACTGCTTGAAGTCTGGAACGCATGGTCATCACCAAACGCTGGGTTTCCTCCTTTGTGAAATTTTGCCAGGCTTTTACTGCAGCTGACTTCAGTTGTTTTTTGTTTGTGGGTCTTTCTGTCCTAAGTTTCGTCTTCAGGAAGTGAAATGCATGCTCGATCGGGTTGAGATCCGGTGATTGACTCGGCCATTGCAGAATATTACACTTCTTTGCCTTAAAAAAATCCTGGGTTGCTTTCGCAGTATGAAGTGGGTCATTGTCCATCTGTACAGAGAAGGACCGTCCAATCAACTTCGCTGATTGATTGGACGGCGCTTGGACGGCGCTTTGGCTGAATCTGAGCAGACAATATATCCATACATACTTCAGAATACATTTGGCTGCTTCTGTCTTCTGTCACATCATCAATAAGCACTAGTGAACCAGTGCCATTGGAAGCCATGCATGCCCATGCCATCACATTGCCTCCACCGTGTTTTACAGATGATGTGGTATGCTTCGGATCATGAGCCGTTCCAAGCCTTCTCCATACTTTTTTGGATGTTGTGAAGGGGTTTTTCTTTACCATGGAAAGGATCCTACGATCATCCACCGCTGTTGTCTTCCATGGATGTCCAGGCCATTTTGTGTTCAGAGCTCACCAGTGTGTTCTTTTTTTCTCAGAATGTAACAAATTGTTGATTTGGCCACTCCTAATGTTCCTGCTATCTCTATGATTGATTTTTTTGGCAGCCTAAGGATGGCCTTTTTAACTTGCATTTAGAGCTCCTTTGATTGGATGTTGTGGGTTCACAGCAACAGCTTCTACATGTGAACTCTAAACCTTTTACCTGCTTAATTGTTGAAGAAATAATGAAGGAATAGCCCACACCTTTCCATGAAACAGCTTTTGAGTCAATTGTTCAATTACTTTTGGTCCCTTGAAAAAGAGGTGGCTACATATTAAAGAGCTGTAAACATGTCCTCCAATTTGGATATGAATACTCTCAAAATAAGGCTGAGAAACTGCACTTTAAGCTCATATTCATTATTTAACTGTAACTTGAATATATTTTGGTAAACAGCCAAAATAACAAAACTTGTGTCAGTGTCCAATATTTTCCGGACCTAACTGTGGATGTTTACTTCAACAGAAATAAACAGGAACAATCGCTTATAAAATGAATGTAGTAAATGCTAATCCACAGGAGATGTCCTGTGCACAGGAGATGTCCTCGCAATCTGACAGATTTGGAGCGCTTTTGCAAAGAAGAGTGGGCAAATATTGCCACGTCAAGCTGTGCCATGCTAATAGACACCTACCCAAAAAGACTTAGTGTTTCAACAAAGTATTAGTTTAAGGGTGTGCTCACTTATGCAACCAGGTTATTGTAAGGTTTTTATTTTTCATTTTTCCCCCTCGAAGATTTCAGTTTGTTTTTCAATTCAATTGTTCACATTATAGGTCACATTAAAAGTGGAAAAAGTTTTGACATGATTTATCTTTGTCTCATTCTTTTAAATCACAAAAACCTGGCATTTTAACAGGGGTGTGTAGACTTTTTATATCCACTGTATTTTCTTTGTGAATGTTGTAAATGCTGACAAAAAATAATACCCATGAAAAGATAATCAGCAATTTTGGTTTTCCTACCTGTGCAATGGGGCCTGTCTTTCAGATTGAGGGCCAGATGAATGCCTAGAAAACCACAGGAAATCTCACCTCAGTAGTATCTCCTCAGCTTCATTTTCTTTTCCAGCAAATTTATTCTGAAATCTGTCTTGGATGCAAAAGAGTGTCTTGTGCTTATCTAGTCTGAATTACAGAAGAGGTCAGTTTATATGCATCTGTGTAAGAGGGCGAATTTTACACTAAATTACATTTGTCATTCAATCCCTTACCTACTGTGACAATATACACCCTGTCTTTTACAAGGCTGAGCCGAGTGTTATAGCCTGTTAGCATCTCTGAGTATGAGGTGAGGAAAAAATGTGAACAGGGACTTTTAACTCCAAGGTGCTGGTCCTGTTTCATGGCATATAATCTCCTGCAATGTATAGAGATGCAACAGTGAAACTGGATGAATGACAAGATAGAGATGGCTATCTGAACATGCAAATATCTGTACTATCCTGAGGTTTTTACCAACACTTTGTTGTTTCCGTTCCTACTCATTGTGCTCAGTCCTCAGAACTCCACTGTAGTCTTCACATTCAACCACCTTAAGAGCTCCCGGAACCAAAGGGTAGAAAAGAGATGATTGGTTATTGGGACTGACTCTTGAATATTTCTGCAGCCTTAGCTAAAATAAAAAAAACAGAATTTTCCCCTTCATTTATTTTGAATGGCTGTCTTGACTTGTGTGTCATGCAGCATAGTTACAAACTCTACATTAAAACCTGCTGGAGGCCATTTCTCTCATAGGTTTTTGGACTAAATATATATGTATTTATTGATCATGCTTTTTAGTCCCGGATTAGTCTGCCCAGGAAACAACCTGTAAATTGGATATTACAAACCAGTCTACATATAGATACATACAGTAGACTGATGTGCAACATTGGCTCCATCAATACAAGAATTACTATACAATTGAAATATGTGACGGATGGGAAGAAAATCTGGTGACCAATCAAGAAATGGGAAAAAGTGTAACTGTTGTTTTACCTTTTACATGGTCTTAATATAAAGTTAAGCAAAAAACAGATTGTCTCGGGGTTCCCCTAAAAATTCCCAGGGGTTTGCTTTTTCTAAAAGGTTACACTGATTACTACTACAGTACTACCACCACGACTACTATAAACAATAGATCAACCTCTAAATTATCTTCTGCAGCCATGAACAGTTTTGGTATCATCCTTTATATGAAACCTCCATTTAATTTTACATTTGCATATTAACCAAACGTTATGTGATCATTTATATGAAACTTCAATAATAAATAATCAGTTTGGCAGAAAGTGATTACATCAATTGATAGCAACAGTCACACATATGAAATATCATTCCAGTTACATTCTAAGCAAGTCCAGTTTCGGAGTCCTCGACTGCTCAGCTTGTGAGTATCATAAAGACAAACCAAAAAGATATTCACAAGTGCATCAGTCACATCCTCGTTTTACAGCTTGTTTCTAGTCTGAATCACTTCATATATATTTGTTGTAATAGACAGTTTTAATACATTCCGAATTCCCAAAATGAATGTATGTTCTCTGAAACCCACAAGAGATCCTATTTGAGCACTGTCACATGTATTACAATGTCTAGTCCCATAAAAGTCACTGTGAGGCCGAAATGGCCTTTTCCTCTCCCTGTGTGGGAGCCTCAGAGCAGGAGTCAAAGTTGAGCCATCACTGGGACAGGTGGTGGGGCACACCAGTAGAGATGTGTTGATGGAGGAAGGCTGGACACAAAGAGTGAAAAGCAGCCGGGTAATTCTGGGCAAGGACTGGGTCCACCGCTGGCAAGGTAGAAAGAGCTGCTCAGTCAGCGCGCTGCACCCACTCCTTAGGCTGATGAAAAGATAATTCCCCCAGCACGGACCTCTTGCGGCGTCAAACCGTTTGTGTGCGCTGACAGAGACAGATCAAGCAGAAAGGATATGAGTGGGAAACTTCAAAACCTGCTCATGTTTCTGGCCTTGTGAAAGGATTTGTATAAGACATTCAGATTTGATGGACTTTCCCATGTTCTCCTGGACAGCCCTTTTTTGTTGACGCGTTCAAATAATGAATCTCTTATGTTGCCGGGCCCTTTTCCCCCCCAGCCAACACTGTGTTTCTAGTTGTGGTGTAGGGATGCTGTGCGGATCATTCCATCACATGCGGCAGTTCCGAGCATATGGAGAACCGCTTATTCGCCAACTTCCAGGGACTAGGGTGAGTAGCAATAGGGCTGTTTATCTTGAAAAGCCTGCACAAATCAACTGCACTGCTAGCCAAAGAAGCTCAACAGGCAACACTGACTAAGCTCCTTGAAAAGTCACTGTTTCTTCATAACAGCAACCCTTATCAGATCATCATAAGATACCATAAGTATCTTATAGTCATCTGATAAAAGGCTTTTAAACAATGAGAAAACAAAGACAAGACCTAGCCCATTGTGCTAATTTGTTGCATTTATCGTAATGTAAACTCTTTATTCTACATGGTTTAAGGCCAAGATATTGGGTATCAACATTTAGCTGTTTTGTCCATGGTTTAACCAAATAATAAGCTATATCAAGTTTGCCTTTGAAATAGAATACGTGCATAATAATGATGTTTTTTTTTATGAACACTATTGCTGTAGTCAATAACTAGGATTTAGAAAGGAACCCTGTTTGAATTATATTTAAGGTAGGTTTTTCTTCTGTGTTATGATGTCCACTAGACTGCAGGTGGGAGTTCAAAATATGTATTATATAAAAGATTGTAAAGATTGATAAAAAAAATGTTGTTTTATTACAGGTGCTGAAATGGAACAAATATGTTTGATCCTTTTGCTAATAAGTAAGGCACTGACAGTTGGAGCACAATTCAATGGATACAACTGTGATGCCAACTTCCACAGCCGCTTCCCTGGTGAGAAAAATATATTATTCACTTCAATCCGGGCGGTTCATTTACCTTCATGTTGGACCGATGCATGCATTATAATAATGAGTAGTTGCAATTTCTTTTGGAAAGTTGACATTTATTTTGTCTTGGGAATAAAAGTGGAAGAGCACTTATAAAAAGTGCATCAAAATGGGAGTCTGCTAGGCCCCTCAACACTACAATACAAAATGAGTCAAAATAGTTATACTTGAAATAACATATCGACATAATTCTTTATTTATGTTGACATATTATTATTCTTTACATATCAGGATATTATTATGTATTCAAGTTGTACTATTACTTGTTTTGTTTTTTTACTTTTATCAATTATTGCATCTTGGTTGTGAAGTTAAAACAAATATTAGAAACCAGAACTTCAGCATAGACTGTAAGTGTATGTGCTTGTGCAACAATTGGACATGTGGAGTGTCAGTGAAAATTGTCACTGAGGTGCAGAATAGTCACTAGGGTGCAAATGGACTGGAGGTAGGAGCTGTCTTGGACTCTGTTGGTCAAAGACCTGATGCTCTGATACAGCTTTGGTAACAGAGAAAACAGTCCATAGCTCTGAGTCCATCAAATCCTGCCTGCTGTAGATGTGTTGGAGGGCAGGTAGCTTGCCCCCCAGCATTGCATTGGGCCGTCCACACCATCTGCTGTAAAAACTAAGTGGACGAGGGCAGCACAGTTGCATACCTGGTGGTAATGCAGGCGCTCAAATTATATTGATGAAGGCAGCTCTAAATGGAGCTAATTTTAATCCAATTATCATTGTTTTTCGTTATAAATGTAGGACAAACTTTAGTCTTGTTGATTAGTCTTTAGTTATCCTACTTTGCTACCAAGAAATGGACAAGGCCATTATTTTGTGCTGTGATAATCACTGGTATCATCATTCTGCTTTCCCCAGCGGAGAGGGACATTAGTGCATACTGCGGAGTGCAGACAATCACCCTCAAGATCAACTTTTGCCCTGTGCTGTTCTCCGGCTACACCGACACTGACCTGGCCCTTAACGGCCGGCACGGAGATGCCCACTGCCGTGGTTTCATCAATAACAACACGTTCCCCACTGTGGTCCTCTTCACCATTAGCCTAGCTACACTGGAGACATGTGGCAATGCCCTGGTGGTAAGAAACCCATGCCACAACCATATGTTGATAATGCCCTTTATCACACCTAGGCCAGTTTCATGGACACAGATACGTTCTGGACTAAAATTAAATTTAAAAGTAGGTTTTCTTTTCGTCCAATGGTATAGTTAATACTTATCTGGGAAACAAACCCTAAAAGCATGTTTGTCTCTAGCATATACAGTACTAGCCAAAATGTTGGACACACCCACCCATTCACTTGTCACAGTAATAAACCTTACAATTTATACAATGTTTTGTCTTAACATTTGATTTCTAACCTAACCCTAATCCTTACCTCACTGTGTGGAAGTAGAAGAATATCGATTTTGATATTTTACCCAAATGCACAACTCTAACCTTAATTTGGATTTTGTGCTGTAGAAAGAATCCTGTGGAAACCAAAAAGCATCCATAATTTCTGCTCTTACCATGGCTCCAACCACAAAGCACTTACATCATGCACAAGACTTCAAACCTAAAAGGACATACTCAACAACATAAAGCTTCTCCTGTTAGGAATCAGATTAAATGTTCACACAGATGTATCTACAGTGTCTATGTTGACAATGACAACTTGGATTTCAGTTTCCAGGAGACAGTGGTTCAGAGTTTGCTGTGTTGGTGGGGGTTAAATTGAAGTTGGAGAATGGAAGCCGCAGAGAGGTCATTGCTTGTTCCTAGAAACAGCAGGAGAGCATTGTTACAGTGGAGGCTTTGCTAAGGTTGCTTTCTTTTCCATTTTGTTGAGTGACGAGTCCAACTTTAGGGTGGTTCCTGGGCTGCCGATGATGTGATAAAGGGGATCGAGTTAGGGATTAGCACGATACAGGGGCATTAGCTTAATAGTATGGTTGATGTTATCACATTGGCCTTCTCCTCTGATGGAACCTCAACTGCCATAATGGTAGAGAGGAAATGGGACAAGCATTCACTACTGATTTTGTGTTGCAGGTTTCCACGACTCAGGGGCCTAATGCCTATGGGAACCTGTCACTGGTGCAGATTGGGAACATATCTGGGTACATCGATACGCCAGATCCCCCAACTATCATCAGCTACCTGCCAGGACTGCTCTACAAGTTCAGCTGTAGCTACCCTCTGGAATACCTAGTGAACAACACACAGCTTGCTTCGTAAGTTCAGTGTAATGGTTCCTTCTTTTTCTATGACGATTGTTAGCCATTCACGTGTCTACAATGCCTAAAAGTGTATGATGTAGTCAATAACAAAGATCATACAGTGTCAGTGAAGTGTCATATCATACCAGTTTCTCAATATTGTGTTGTCAATGGACTTCTTTGAACAGCATTTTATAAATACAGTGCTACCATACACTGAAAACCAAGATATGATATATTTTGGTGCGCACAATGAAATGTACATGCAGCTTCAGATTAGTATGCTAAAAGACAATGTATAACAGTGACATAATGAACCGCGCCTTGAAATATGTAAGTAAAATAAAATTAACAAAATTCTAATGTGATTCATTGCTGCCAGTAAGTCAGACAATATAACAAATTTAGTGAAACTTTAATTGCCATGTTTATTCAAGGTCAGCTGCTGCAATATCAGTGAAGGACAGCAATGGTACTTTTGTCAGCACTTTGAATCTACTGCTATACAATGTAAGTACATTTTAGAATTTCATCAATACATTTCTTCATGATTCATTTTCACTGCTGGATTAACTATACATATTATGCATGCAAAGTCATACCCCAGAAATACAGCTCTGGAAAAAATTAAGAGACCACTGCACATTATTGTAGTACTTTACAGTATTGACACTCTTTGCATTGTTTACTAATTCAAGAGACTTAATTAAAGAGCAGAATTCATGAAGAAACTGCGTAAATCTGGGTGAACGCTTGCTGAATTTTTATTTATGTATAAAAAAATGTACCCATCAGAATCAGAAGATTGAACATAAAATAATTATCTTTTCCTTTTGCATCACAGTAGCAAATTATATCTTTATTATTCAAAGAACAGTTGAGGTTAAATTGTTGAAGATGTAACTTCAAATCATCCCAGAAAGCTTTCACCACGGCATATTCGTAAAAAAGATGGGAAAGAGTTTCAGGGGAAAGAATTACAAAAGGTACAATTTTTGTCAATATCCACAAATTTGTAAATACAGCTCCAGAAAAAATGAAGAGTCCACTGCACCTTTTTCTTTGCTTTCCAAAAAAGTTGAAAAGGAAAGTTTTGAGTGAGGAACAGAAGCGTTCAATTTGCAGGGGTCTCTTAATTTTAACCCTTCTGTTCCTCACTCAAAACCTTCCTTTTCTTTCCTTTTGGAAAGGAAAGAAAAAGGTGCAGTGGTCTCTTAATTTTTTACGGAGCTGTATGTCACACATATAGAGCAAAATGGTTGATAGTTGAGATTAATGTTCCACAAATACTGTACGTACCGTATAGCAATAAATACATTTTGTGAATACTCAAATTTCTGTCATATCGTTATAGAGGTTTCATCACATGCAGACAACAGTATTGAGGAGTTTCCATTATGAATTCTCATCATGCACATACTTGGAATTAACCCCTTTGTGTCAGCAAACATGGCCCCTTAAAGGCAATATGCACATGTTTTGGTGGTACCACTTTTGGTGGGATTTCTTATGAGTATGAGCTGCGATCTGGTTTGAAACAGGAAAAAAAATATCTCAGTGAGACAACCTGTATAGATATTAAGGTTCATATGATATGAATGTTCTGTTTAATGAAAGGTTAGTCTGCATAACAACTGTAAGTAATATGACTCTTTGGGTAGCAGTTCAGTTTGTGTTAGCACTGCTGCATCTAAAAGTGGGATTTTGATGTCCAATTAATAATGTTGAAATTTTTCCATCAAAAACCAACATAACATTTGCAGACCCTGAGACCCCTAACAGCTTTTTGAGAAAGTAATAATAATGTGAATCTAGGCTTAGATGGGCAATATTTCTGCAGTAAAATGTATTTTGCTCAGTATACACAGCCCAGAAAATGCAGCTTTTTTGTGTAAAGGCTGAAGTCATGTCAGACCTCTTTCGCATTTAATAACATCATGTAACAAAAATAAATTGAAAAACTAATGAATCATTTCTCGTAAAAAAAAGGACATTTATTGGTTAAATATGTGCACATCATCTTTATAATTATAGTTGTTACTGTGTTCAGATTCAACCAATGACAGTTTCTTGGTTATAAACTGCAGAGATAAAGTTGTGCTCGTAAGATTGCGTACCCTGGCAGAAACTGTGAAAGTTTGGCATTGATTTTGAAAATATGACTGATTATGCAAAAAAACTGTCTTTTATTTAAGGATAGCAATCATATGTGCAATCATATGCCATTTATTATCACATAGTTCTCTGGCTCCTTTTTAAATTATAATGATAACAGAAATCACCTAAATGGCCCTGATCAAAAGTTTACATACCCTTGAATGTTTGGCCTTGTTACAGAAACACGAGGTGACACACAGGTGAAAATAGGCAATTAAAGGTGAATTTCCCACACCTGTGACTTTTTAAATTGCAATTATTGTCTGTGTATACATAGTCAATGAGTTTGTTAGCTCTCACGTGGATGCACTGAGCAGGCTAGATACTGAGCCATGGGGAGCAGAAAAGAATTGTCAAAAAACCTGCGTAACAAGGTAATGGAACTTTATAAAGATGGAAAAGGATATAAAAGATATCCAAAGCCTTGTGCAAATGCCAGTCAGTACTGCTCAATCACTTATTAAGAAGTGGAACATTCGGGGATCTCTTGATACCAAGCCAAGGTCAGGTAGACCAAGAAAGATTTCAGCCAAAACTGCCAGAAGAATTGATTGGGATACAAAGAAAAACCCACAGGTAACTTCAGGAGAAATACAGGCTGCTCTGGAAAAAGATGGTGTGGTTGTTTCAAAGAGCACAATACAACAATACTTGAACAAAAATGAGCTGCATGGTCGAGTTACCAGAAAGAAGCCTTCCTGTGCCAATGGCACAAAAAAGCCTGCTTACAATATGCCCGACAACACCTTGACACATCTCACAGCCTCTGGCACACTGTAATTTGGAGTGACGAGACCAAAATAGAGCTTTATGGTCACAACCATAAGCGCTATGTTTGGAGAGGGGTCAACAAGGCCTATAGTGAACAGAATACCATCCCCACTGTGAAGCGTGGTGGCTCACTGATGTTTTGGGGGTGTGTGAGCTCTAAAAGCAAGGGGAATCTTGTGAAAATTGATGGCAAAATGAATGCTGCATGTTATCAGAAAATACTGGCAGACAATTTGCATTCTTCTGCACAAAAGCTACACATGGGACACTCTCTAACCAGCACGACAATGACCCTAAGCACAAGGTCAAGTTGACCCTCCAGTAGTTACAGCAGAAAAAGGTGAAGGTGTGGCAATCACAGTCTCCTGACCTTAATATCATCGACCCACTCTGGGAAGATCTCAAACGTGCGGTTCATGCAAGACGACCAAAGACTTTGCATAACCTGGAGGCATTTTGCCAAGACAAATGGGCAGCTATACCACCTGTAAGAATTCAGGGACAAGACAACTATTACAAAAGACTGCATGCTGTCATTGATGCTAAAGGGGTCAATACACATTATTAAGAACTAAGGGTATGCAGACTTTTGAACACGGGTCAGTTAATTTTTTTTCTTTGTTGCCATGTTTTGTTTTATGATTGTGCCATTCTGTTATGACCTACAGTTCAATGTGAATCCCATAAGAAATGAAAAAAACGTGTTTTGCCGGCTCACTCATGTTTTCTTTACAAATGTTCATATATTACCAATTCTCCAAGAGTATGCAAACTTTTGAGCACAACTGTAGCAATGGTCCACAAAATATCTATAAGATCTAGAGGGCAAGATACAGTACACCTACCGTGGCCACGCACTGTGGAAGAGCACTCCCATTCATTTCCAATGAATATGTAGCGTCGACATGCGATCTTTGCAAAGGGAGGCTGAGCTGCGCAACTCAGACTTGGGAAGATAACTATTTAGACTATGTTATGATTATGTTAATAACTAGCCACCGGCGTTGCTGTCATGTTTTGCTGGAATCTTTCTTTTAGGCCATCCAAAGTTTGATCCCAAATCACCCTCTGTTGGACAACCAAAGTTTTATCCCAAATCATCCTCCATGATTTCCACGCAAATTCATGTTAAATCTGAATGAACATGTAGCTGCCTCTTCAGAGCTATATAGACAACAAATTACTACGGAGGGCACTCAATGCGGGTCGGGCAGCGGGGCTTTTTTGGGATTGACGAGAGTACACTTTAGTTATATTAATAAATGTCACCCAAAGTACACAGTATCTACTATCAAGCATGGCTGCAACAGCATTATTCTATGGGGTTGCTTCTCTTCAGCAGGGACAGGGGCACAGTCAGGATAGGGGACATTTTTATAGCTCCAAGATTTGTTTGTGTAAACCCTACTGCCCTTTACCGGTAAGCTGAAGTTAAAGAAAGAGTCTGTACACAGATGAGGGCTGTACACAGAAGATCACACAATTTGCCCGAGATTGAACTCTTCTGCAAAGAAGACTGGGATAAAGTTACAAAATCCAAGTGTTATAGGTTGATAGAGGCCTATCCAAAAAGACTTACTGCTGTAATCCAAGCAAAGGTGCTTCTGCAAAGTATTAGATATGCTAAGTATACACATATGCGCTTATTATTTTTCGAAGTAATGATCCATTTGTTTTTCACTTACTGTGCCCTCCACTAATATTGGCACCCTTGGTAAATATGAGCAAAACAAGCTGTATAAAAAATGGCTTTGCTGCATATCCTCTGGGTTTTTCACTGAAAATATTCACAAAACTCAAACTTTTTATCTAAGTAAAAATACATGTTAAATAAAGGTCTTGTCATGGCCATTCCAGTCCTCTCTTAACCCTGTAGAAAACCTGTGGGATGAGCTGAAGAGGAGGGTCCACAAGTGTGGACTTGGGAATCTGAAGGATCTGGAGAAAAATGTATATAACTTTCTGATACTTTGCCATGTGTTCTCCAACCCCATTATTCATTATTGGAGCATACACAGTGCTGTTATCTTGGAAAACGGAGGTTGCACAAAGTATTAAATGAATGGGTGCCAAGAACTGTGGCACACATTTGAAAAAAAATATTTGTTTTATATTTTTTTCTTTCAATTGTTTTACTTTAATTAAAGGTTTGATTTTTGTTAATATATTTAATGAAAGATCAAGAGGATAAACAATAAAGGCACATATTTCACATCCCATTTTGCACATACAGCTCCCGAAAAAATTAAGAAACCACTGCACCTTTTTCTTTCCTTTCCAAAAACATTGAAAAGGAAGGTTTTGAGTGAGGAATGGAAGGGTTAAAACTAAGAGACCACTGCAAATTGAATGCTTCTGTTCCTCACTCAAAACTTACCTTTTCAACTTTTTTGGAAAGGCAAGAAAAATGTGCAGTGGTCTCTTAATTTTTTCCGGAGCTTTATTTTCCAAGGGAGCCAATATTTGTGGAGGGCACTGTACATATCATTGGTTACAAGATCTTATCAATGGTGAAAAACGGTCCAACAGGAGTTGTCTTGATTTCAGCCTTAATAGAAACAAAAACAAAATTTTCACTAAAGATGTGTAGACTTTGATTTCCACTGTACAATTAAGGGCATTGTTTTGGCGTTAGTAATCATAAACACACAGTATATGTACCGTACAGGTGCATCTAAAAAAAATTGAATATTGTGGAAAAGTTCATTTTTTCCCGTAATTCAAATCAAAAAGTGACAACTTCATATATTCTAGATTCATTACACAAAGTGAAACAAGCCTTTCTTGTTTCAATCTTGATTATTATGGCTTACAGCTCATGGAAATCAAAAATCCAGTATCTCAAAATATTAGAATAAAAATGTACAATTCAGAAATGTCGACCTGAGAAGAGCTCTAATCAGCTAATTAACTCCCAGAGCCTTCAGTACACACAACCACAGTCATGGTGAAGGCTGCAGACTTGACAGTTGTTCAGAAGACACTCATTTCCACCCTACATAAGGAGGGTAAGCCACAGAAGGTAATTCCTGAAAGGGTTGGCATATTCATGGAAAGTTGACTGGAAGGGAATAGTGTGGTAGGAAAAGGTGCACAAGCAACAGGGATGACCACAGCCTTGAGAGGATTGTCAAGCAAAGCCGATTCAAGAACTTGGGGGAGCTTCACAAGGAGTGGACTGAGACTGGAGTCAGTGCATCACGAGCCACCACGCACAGATGTGTCCAGGAAATGGGCTACAAGTTGTATTCCAAGTGTCAAGCCACTCCTGAACCAGAGACAACGTCAGAAGCATCTTACCTGGGCAAAGGAGAAAAAGAACTGGACCGTTGCTCAGTGGTCCAAAGTCCTCTCTTCAGATGAAAGTACATTTTGCATTTCATTTGGAAATCAAGGTCCTAAAGTCTGGAGGAAGAGTGGAGAGGCACAGAATCCAAGTTGCTTGAAGTCCAGTGTGAAGTTTCCAAGGTCAGTGATGATTTGGGGTGCCATGTCATCTGCTGGTGTTGGTCGACTGTGTTTTATCAAGTCCAGAATCAATGCAGCCATCTACCAGGAGATTTTCGTGCACTTCATGCTTCTAACTGCGGACAAGCTTTATGGAGATGCTGATTTCCTTTGTCCAGCAGTGCCACAGGCTGATTGCCTCCATGCCAAGCTGCACTGATGCAGTAAGTCAAGCAAAACGAGCCCCGACGAAGTATTGAGTGCATAAACTAACATACTTATGAAACCTTTGCAGGTGTTTTAAGTTAATTAGCTGATTAGAGCTCTTCTCAGGTCGACATTTCTGTATTATGAATTTTTTATTCTAATATTTTGGGATACTGGATTTTTGATTTCCATGAGCTGTAAGCTGTAATCATCAAGATTGAAACAAAAAAGGCTTGAAATGTTTCACTTTATGTGTAATGAATCTAGAATATATGAAGGTGTCACTTTGTGATTGTGAAGGTGTCACCTTTTGAACTTTTCCACAACATTCAAATTTTTTGAGATGCACCTGTATTACCTAAGATTTCAAATTCAGTGCAGTTAATTAGTCCTATTGTCATATACATGCCATGTAATTTTTACTTTGTTGCTTTGTGTGTCTCTGTAAAGGACTCGTCATATGTTCAGCAGTTGTCAATCCCTATGGCAGGGCTTACCCTGAAGACCCGCGTGTTTGCAGCTGTCAAAGCTACCAATTTGGACAGAAGGTAACCAAGTATTTAATTTCTTCAGGATATTAATATATACCATATCTTCAGACCCTTGTTGAACTTCTCGCAATTATAAAACATAGATTGGGTGGCTCTCAAATTTATTAAGAGGCCAGGGATAGCACTGCGAGAACTTTGCCAAGTTTGACAGGTACTGTATGTAGGGGCCAATTGCCATAAAAAAGGCAGAAATCTGCCCTAAGGCAGCTTAAACTCATGTAGGTTATTTCAATGGAATATTGTTGCTAGATTCTATGACCACCAAATGTAACAAGAAATTGTCCCTCCTTTTCTAGGGGGGAGCAAGTGAGAAACAGTGTATCATACATTTTGATCATGTCCGAAGTTTAAAAATGATTGGGAAGACATTTATGGTCCTTTAAATAAGGTGTAGCATGTAGATATCCCAGAACATCGTCAGTGGCTCTCCTGAGGACAATTCCAGAGGGCTAAGAATAAAGGGGCCTGAACTACCTTTTGCAGAGTTTTATCACTGCAGCCATTAAAGCCATTACAATTTATTGACTGAAACTCAACCCCTCAACATATCACATTTGCCTGCAAAAGGTTTTGGAATTGACATGAAAGAGATAATACATTGACTTAGTTTACGAAGACCTACACTTATTAACCTGTTACTGCAGTGGTCTATATCAGAATCACACAGACCGTTTTTTCAGGACTTTTAAACAAATCTATTTTACTGAGCTATTCACTTAAGTGATTATTCAGAGATGATATGTAGGTAAATTTTGCTCACAAGGGATTCCCTAGCATCTTTTAACCACTCTCCAAAAAAGCAAGCAGATATCTTATACAAATCTTTTTATATAGACATTCATTCATAACAAGACCTAGCCATCTTCTAATTGATTATGGATTTGATGTATGGCTTCCTGACAGCTTTATGACTCTGTTACAGAGGGGAAAGGAACTGATAAAGACTTCAACTGCTGAGGGATATTTTTTTTTATTTTATGAGTTATTGTTTCATAATGATACATTGGTCCTGGTTTAAATTATGCTGAGCTTATAAATGCTTCATAATGCCTTACATGTGTTAAAAAGCATTTATAGCCATATATTTTGCTTTATAAAGGGTTCATAGACATGGCATAACAGTGTGTCATAAATACCAATGTCAAATATGACATAAACCTATGCATTATATAGAGATGACATAAGCACTGCTAAATAAATGCTTTCTAAATCCTACTCAAGTTGAGGCTTCTCAAGATATTTATAATGAAGTGTTTTAATAAAACCAAGTTGTTCGAATTTTTAAGCCATTGTTCGATGAAACAATAAGAACCAAATAAATTACTTAAGAGGAGTATTGACAAGAAAACCAGAAATATGTTCCTGACCTGACTCACTGCAGCTGCTGTCTTCCCAGATTCAACTAAAACATTACTCTCAATGTTTCTCCTAATGTTGCCGTATGACAAATTATGTTGCCTCCTTATGTTGCCTTGTGATATGATATGATAAGTGATATCCAAGTAAAAAAAATATATTTAATCTGCAAACCAGTACAGGGAATCAATTAAATGGTGCACAATGGAGGGTAGCTTACTGTATGTTTCAGACAGCAACTACATTTTTTCTTTGGCAAGGCTCCCAGATTAGAGAATGCAATTGGATTTAGATTAGATTATTTCAATCTAGAAAATTAAAATTGTAGATGTAAATATAGGGAATAAACCTTCAATCTTGTTTCAAGTCTCTAATTAAACACCACAGGACTATGCTTTTATTTGACTACACAAACTAAGTTTGTAATGTCTTTATTCTCGTTCAAATTTGGAACTAGACCTAGCACAGCCAAAATTGTAAATAAAGGGCACACCTCCCAAAAACTTTACATGTTGCATTTTTGATTGGTTTACTATGACTTTCCCCTAAGGTGCTTCATTATACATATACACTATATGGCCAAAAGTATGTGGACACCCCTTTCAATTATTGAGTTCAGGTGTTTGAGCCACACACATTGCTCACAATTGTAATCAAACCATCACATACCCATGAAATTTCCATAGACAAACATTGGCAGTACAATGGATTGTACCGAAGAACTGTGACATTAAATGTGGCACTGTCATAGGATGCCACCTTTGCCACAAGTCAGTTTGTGAATTTTTTGCCCTACTAGTTTTGCTCCACTCAACTGTAAGTGCAATAATTGTGAAGTGGAAGTATCTAGGAGCAACAGCCCAGCCACAAAGTGGTAGACCAGACAAACTTACAGAGCATGGCTGCATTGTGCTAAAGCGTATAGCGCATAAGTCGCCTATCATCTGTTGCATCACTCACCACAGAGTTCCAAACTGCCTCTGAAAGGAAAATCAGCACAAGAACTATGCATTGGGAGCTTCACAAAATTGGTTTCCATGGCCAAGCAGCTGTACGCAAGCTTCAAATCAAAATGCAAGCATCGGTTGGAGTGTTGTAAAGCACACCACCACTGGACTCTGGAGCAGTGGAAACGTATTCTCTGGGGTGATGAATCACACTTCACTATCTGGCAGTCTGATGGATGAATCTGGGTGTGGCAGTTGCCAGGAGAACACTACCTGCTGGAATGCATAGTGTCTACTGAGGGATAATGGTCTGGGGCTGTGTTTCAGGTTTTGGGTCCCTTAGTCCCTTAGTTCCAGTGAAGGGTCATCTTAATGCTACAGGATACAAAGATATTTTAAACAATTGGGTGCATCCAACTTTGTGGTAACAGGTTGGGGACACCTTTTCCTGTTCCAGCATGACTGTGCTCCTGTGCACAAAGCGAGGTCCATAAAGAAATGGTTCGATGTAGTTGGTATGGAGGAACTTGATTGGCCTGCACAGAGCCCCGATCTCAACCCCACTGAACGCCTTAAGGATTAATTGGAACTGTGATTGCAAGCCAGACCTTCTCGTCCAACATCAGTGCCTGACCTCACAAATGCTGTTTTGGCTGTATGGGCACAAATTCCCAGAGACACTCCAAAATCTTGTGAAAAGCCTTCCCAGAAGAGTGGCAGCTGTTATAGCTGCAATGGGGGGCCAACTCCATATTAATGCCAATGGTTTTAGAATGTGATGGTCAGGTGTCCACATACTTGGCAATATTGTGTATATTCCTGAACATTTGCCCAGAGTAAAGGACTGACTACTTACTATCTGTAATAATAATACATTTTATTTGGCAGACATCTTTCTGAACACTCAAGGACATCTTACATAGTAAAAACAGCATTTACACATACAGAAAACAAGAAACCAGGCAAGCCTAGTTCAGCCGGCCCGCAATAGAAAGTTTTGTCATCTCGATATTCGAACCCGGGTCGCCCACGTGAAAGACTGTGTCATTAATCACTACACCAGGGAGCTGCACATTTGCTGGCTGTCAGTATAGCCTCTTGTCTATACTGAAACACGGCATCTGTATATCCTGAACAAATCTTCTTTTGGCACTGGCCGTTTTAATAGTTAATTGGCCATTCGTGAATGACATTGATACAGTTAAACTGATTAACGTTTCTTACTAAGTTTACTTCCACCACAAATAGCGTCAATGTATGGCGTTTTGCCACTGCCCGTTTTAACAGCGCATTAGCCAGTAATAAGCTTTAACGGTATCTACTAACTTACTGGAATAGTCATAAGAATTGAGCAATTGCTAGCGAGTCTGCCAAAGCTATTTCATTTCATGGCATAAGAACATGTTTTTTTCTTTCATGGAAAAACAACATACTTTTTTCTTTCATTCGTGAATGAAATTTATACAGTAACTATCAATAAAGGCGACGATAACTAACCTTTTATCAAGTGAAAAGACGAGAGAATCGTGGAATCTACCAGAAATAATTAATAAATGTTGTTGCTCTCAATAGATTCGAACTTAGGTCTTCCACATGAGAGGCACTGTCTTTAACCACTACACCACGGCATTACGTTTCAGCAGTCGCTAGACTCCATTGAGGATTGTGTTAAACTGACTAACGTTTCTTATTAAGTTTACCTCCACCATAGCGTCTGTGAACTGTATTGCTTTTGCCACTGGCGATTTTAACAGCTTATTAGCCAGTAATAGGCTTACTAGTATCTACTAACTTCCTAGGAATAATCATAAGAATTGAGCAATTTCTAGCGAGACTAAAGATGAACTTTTCCATGCAAGAAACAGTCGCAATATAACCGTATACAGTTTCAGTTAAGGCTTACCTATAACGTAACTACTGTATGTTAAGCCAGCAAATGTGTTTGTCTATCCTGACCCAAAACGCATGCACGGATGCGTACTTCGAAAATCCACCAGAAACAGTCGCAATATAACCGTAAACTGTTTTATTTCAGGTTTACGATAATGTAGATACTAACGGTTTTAGTCAGCAAAGCTTTTTGTCTATACGGAATAATTCATAATGCGTACATCGCTCCGCCTGTGAGGAGATACGAACTTGGGACCTATAGTTCACAAGTCCGCTTCTCTAACCACTACGTTATTTAACAAGGGGTAGTCAGTCAGTCACTCACTCAGTAAGAGACATTCGCTCTTCTTAGCCGGCTCTGCTCACGCGGTCCGGCAAAAAGACTACAACCTGGTATTGGTTGTAGTACAGTGGGGTGAAACAAAAATTTAAAATGAAATAAACATGAAACTACAGGTTAAAAGCTTTCTGGAAAAGATGTCTTCAGTCATTTTTTAAAAGAACTAACAGTGTCTGCATGTCGAATGTGTGGCGGAAGCACGTTCCAGAGCCTAGGTTCTGAGCAGGTAAAAGCCCTCGCACCCATAGTTGATAGGCGGAAAGGTGGGGGGGTGACATGAATACCAGCAGAGGCAGAGCAGAGGGAGCGAGAGGGGGCATAGCCAGGCAGGAGGTTGGAGAGGTATGTAGGTGCATGATTATAGAGGGCTTTGTAGGTGAGGAGGAGGGTCTTAAATTAAATTCGGTAGAGCACAGGAAGCCAATGAAGATTGATAAGGATGGGTGTAATGTGGTCAGATGATTTTGTACAAGTGAGGATTCTGCCCACTGAGTTCTGGACCAGTTGGAGTCTGTTGGTGAGTTTTTTGGGAATACCGGTGAGTAGAGTGTTGCAGTAATCGAGTTGAGATGTGACAAGGGCATGTATGAGTGTTTCAGTGCTGGCGTGTGACAGAGAGGGTCTGAGCCTGGAGATTTTGCGGAGGTGAAAAAATTATGTCCGGGTAATTGTTTTTATGTGTAATTCAGATGAAAGGGAACTATCCAGAGTGACACTGAGGCTTTTCACTTGAGTTGATAAAGAGATTGGGAAACCGTCAATGGTGATGTTGAGGTTGTGGTGTTTGGAGAGGGTGGATTTGGAGCCAATGAGCATAACCTCAGTCTTATTGTTGTTGAGTTTTAAGAAGTTTGTGTTCATCCAATTGTGAATGTCTTGGAGGAAGTTGATGAGGCAGGTGGGAGTATGGGCAGTTGCAGGTTTGGTGGAGAGGTAGAGCTGGGTGTCATCTGCATAAAATATGGTCCCCTTAATATATAAAATAAACAAAGAGCTGGGTCAATTAGTTTTGCTGTAGTTAGTATGAAAATCCTCTCATCTTTGTGATCATCTCAACCTTAGACCTTTCAAATGATGAAAGACTTAAAACTTGTGTGTGGGCGTTCGGTGTGTCAGTTTGTGTTTGCCTTTTCATGTGTGTGTGTGTTTTCCTTTTTTGTGTACATGTGGGCACCAGCAGTCCCCATAAAGATACAACCCTGTTTCCACAAACGTTGGGACACTGAGTGAAATGTAAATACAGGTGCTGGTCATAAAATTAGAATATCATCAAAAAGTTTATTTATTTCAGTAATTCCATTCAAAAAGTGAAACTTGTATATTATATTAATTCATTACACACAGACTGATATATTTCAAATGTTTATTTCTTTTAAGTGTGATGATTATAACTGACAACTAATGAAAATCCCAAATTCAGTATCTCAGAAAATTAG